>VZSC01005176.1:83256-173315 GCA_013398225.1 Steatornis caripensis
AGCGGGCCTGGCGGAGCGCGCCGCCGGCTGAAGTTGGTGACAAACGCGTTTTGGCCGTTCCCGCAGCCGGCGGTTTTCTTTGTGCGTTTGTCAGCACTTTGGGTGACATTCTTCCCTCTGTGCAGTGGGCTGGCAATTTTCCCCCTTTTTTTTGTGGCTGGAAGAGATTATTGTAAACAAGAGGAAAAGAAGAAAAGCGTTTGTAATTGTTACAGAGGTTTTTTAGACCATGCTGTTTAAATGACAGTTGAAAACCCGTTGGGTTTTGCTGTTTTGTTTTGTTTTTTTTTAACTGATGAGTTTCTTAGCATTCAGGTTGATGCTCTTTTCTTCAGTACAGACGTGTATTCGAAAGACATACTTGATTTCTTTGGCCGTATCTTTGATAGCTTATAATTGCTACCTGTGTACACCTATGTTCGTATGTATCTTTTGAGAGTCAGTAACAAACATTGTTTTTATTAAAAGCCTTCCAAAACAAAGATTAAAAAGGACAGAGGAAAATATGATAACCTAGCAGCCACAGCACTCTGTTCTCCTATGATCCGAACATTTTGGACCAAATCCTTAGCAATATAAATTGGCATAGTGAACCTCACTGATTTACCTCAGCTGAAGACCTAATTCCAGTGCACAATGCACTCAGAATATGTAAAAGGTATTCCAGAGACACGAAAAAGCATGGTCTCGCATTTCAAGAAAAATCAAACTAAGCTAGACTAAACCAAAATAAATTCGTATTCTGTACTACAGCAATTATCTGTAGTGATTGCAAATTCTTTGTTTCCCGTGCACACAGGCATGTTTTTAACCAGAAGCAACACGCGATGCTTTAAAATGATAAATAAGTAATTTCTTTTTTGCTTTTTTTTGGTGATAGATGTGCAGTTATTTCACACTAGGATATGTGAACAAATCTTGAAGAAATGAAATGCATTCTGCTTTCTTATTGCATATTCTGTAAAGGCTTTTAGTGACTTCACCATTTCAAGTGGCTTTAAAATGAAAAGTTTAATACTCTCACATTTTCAAAGCACTATTTCTGTGGTGTTTTACTTGCCTGGTCAGATTTGTCCAGTGCAGCATGGTGATCAGGCAGCATTTCAGGTAGTGGCTTATCAGTTATTTTAATAGGACATTTCCCAAATCGCCCCCCTGGGATGAGATATTCTTTAGGAGAAGAGGCAGGTTCCCCACCCTCAAAACCGATCGCCCTCCTGACTTCTTTTGCGGTGTTTCTTCAGTAATTTCTCCAATGTGTCAAGCCACTTTGCTACAAAATAAATATTCAGAGATGGGGAGGGAGGGAGGGAGAAGGGAGGGAAAAAATAGACCTCCCAGTGAGCTATTGATTTGAAATATGAAACATTTTATTGATACAAGAAAAACCCAGACATAAGGAAGCAGTTTGATATTGCACAATATTTGAAAAAAAAATCGTGTGCATCTGTTTAGCACAATATACTGCATAATGACAGCAATCTTCCCTGTTTGTATCTATTCATCTGATTATACAGCGTAACAATTCTTTTTGCTACACATTTATTTACTAAAGGATTTTTTAAAATGGATAATAAATTAGTAAATCAGATATCATGTGCTTGGGAAAATACGTTAGTTGACTCCCTATGCATGAGATAGTTGCAATTCATATTTTATGCGATATTCAGTGATACTTCCATATACAGATGAAGTTATGTGCTTCCCTTGTGGCGAAGACAAAGGAAGTTTTAAATCACTATTTAGTACGCTTTCATCTAGGCACATGTTATTTTGAAAAGCTTCAGTTTTTAACACTGCAATGCAGCACTGATGTAATGAAGAGCTTTGACTTACTTGAAGTATAACCCAGTGGCCTTCTTTTGATGCTTTTTCCATAGCTATTTCTGCTACAGCTTCCTGTCCTTGACCCAATGATACATTGTGAAGTTCTCCTGGGTCAATGGTAAATTCAAACTTGTTCCCTAAACAGAACAATATACTGTACTACTTCGAGCCAAATAATGAAGTGTTCAAACAAGCATGTGTTCTACACACAGTGTTTAAATGGCACCACATTGCATGAGTCACTAAAGTGAAAAAAACAGCCGTCAAAAATATAGTTTCAATAAATCAGCTGAGCTGGGATATTGTATTGCTTTCTGGCTGGGTATTCTCTGTTAGCAAAATACTGCTGTGTCTGAAAAGCAACCCAGAAGGGGAACAATTGATTCCTGTTAATGGATTCCCTACCTATTGCCTATATAAATATTTCAATGCACGCAGAAGTGGATACATTAGAACATAGCTAAAAATACCCAAGAAATGAAATTAATGTCTCACTAGAGGTAACACTGCATGCAGCCAATGCAAGGGGCTAAACATGCGTCCTTACACTGGCACTAGGAGGTATTTGGCCACAGGAGGGTTAGAAAGTTTTCAGCAGATCTCGGCAGTAGGGTCCAATGTATTGCTCAAGTCCACTTACGCAACGTTGGTGACTTGCGCTAGGAAAATGCAGAAGAGCAGACAGCTACCTCTTATTTCAGAACACAGCCAGCATTCACCCAGGCAGCTGAGTCAAGCACTGTAACTTTCATCAGATAGTATGCATTCCAGATGTAATGTTGTCTGTGCGTTAACATGTGGCAGCACTCTGCAGCAGTGGAAAGGCCTCATTTATTTCTCTGGCTGTAGTAGTTAGAATATCTAAGATCAGCGGTCTTGCTAACTAATTTGGTAGAAATTTCTTTTATTTCATGGTAAAAGCGCTGTGTGTTCTTATGATTGTTAGTAATTGGGCCTAGTCCAGACTAATCTAATGGTTCAGAATGAACAAGGGGACCAGCCCGGGAGATAAACAATTCTGGGAAGTAGTATTTATCCAGGAGATAAGCATTACCTTCTTTGAAAGTTTTTGTGAACACTGGATGCATTTTTTTCCAAGTTGCATTCGGGCACAGTTCCCATAAATCAAGAATTACAGTTGACAAAGCCTTGGGGAAAACAACAGTTATGGTGTAAGACCCCATCTATGAGGCATAATATTTTATCATGACTTCTATTTGGTAGGGATCCAAGTACAACGTGCATTAGGGTCACTTGCAGTGCAAAATCTGTCCTTCAAAGGGCTGAGGCTAGTAATGCAGACTGACAGCACAAGTCGTCCTGGCCGGTCTGCTGTCTTACATCCTTATTGGGTTCAGGAGAGAACTTCTTGCTTTTCATTCTTTTAGAAATGTCTCTTTTTCTGGGGGTTCCAACTCCATCGCTTCTGCTTGTCCTTTCCAGGAGCCTTCAGTATCTCTGATCAGGCAACAAATTGTATTCATTGTTGCCCACACTTGCAAATATACTATGTAGAGCCAGTACATTTGAGCACAATCATACAGATTTTGAAAATCAATGTAACTGAAGTTTTTTATTTTTAAAAAACAGCCTGTAGGATCATTATTATAGACATACTGTACCCTCATTTCTCTCCATGCAGAGTTAGAGAAAAAATCAAGTAACTGTTGAAACAGCGGTCAATGTAAATTCAGAGAGTTCACAAAACATCAGTTTCTTTTTTTTGTATCTAAAAGCTTTAGGACAGAACAGCTGTGAAATTAATAGAAAAGATTTGTAATACTTTACTTATCAGTGTTTATTTTTGCAAAAGCTTCGGATTTTATTTGTGGCCAAATTCCCAATTTAAAACGTCTTAAAAGCTTTTAAAACCGTGCAATACAGGCTCTGGGTATCATAAGCTTGAATCACACATGTATAGAAACATTTCTCATGGTACAAGAATCCATTCACAGATGATGGTTAAGTGTGTCCGTTTGCAAGACCAGCTAAACCCTCACCAAAATATGGACAAAATTCTAAACGCGAGGCTTTTCTGAAGTGTCTGCCTTCACAATTTAAATGTGGCCTTTTGTGTGTAAGTCTTTCAGTATGCCAACAAGGCTAGAATCACTGAATTGTGCTGAGAAACAGTATTAATACAGTATTCCAAGGTCAGTTGAACTCTGATTTCTCTAGAAGAATAGTTTCTATTAAGAAATTGCGAGATTAAAGATATATGGTGAAATGCTTAAAATTTTAGAAGTCTGTAAGAACCAGATCTAAATTTTCCACCGTTGTAAAAAACAGAGAGCTCTGCTGTGTTCTGTTACTTGGTATTTAATCCAGAAGTGCATTCAGCTATGCATTAGTAGCGAGCACTGAGTTATAAGCCATCAGAGCAGCAGAAGATAGGACAGAAATAAACTGCTGGCTGCAATTGTCCGTTTGAAAAAGAACAGGAATTTTGAGAGGGGAGGGAAGGAGTTTCCTTGTCCCCGGTGGAGTTTATTATTCTCTGGAAATAGGTAAACCAACCCTGGCTCATGAAGATACTTTAGAATAGGAAATGTTTTGCCTTTGAAATGTACCAGATTACATGTCATTTCAAATAGCGTTCATGGCGAAGATACCCCTGGGACCACCTTACAAGAGCTTTATTTCTTGCCTGCAAATTAGTCAGTTCAAAACACTTCTCCTCTCATCTCTGCCTTAGCTCTTAATACCACACACACCATTCGTAAAATAAGGGATAAGAATGAAAAGACCCTGAATACAAAAGTGCAATTAAAAAAATAAAACAAAAGACTGTAAAGGCAAGAACAAGACGGGTTTCAGCCGACGAGGAAAATAATGAAATTTTGGTGCATTTTTGGAAGCATTTCAATAAACCCTCCTTTTTCCCTTGCAGCAGGGGCTCATTGAAACAGCTATGTTTTCCAAGTGGCAGACAGACAATAGCAACTAAATTATTTTTAAGAAAGCACTCATAGCACTAAGCACCCACTACTACTAAATCCGTCTTAGAGGAGAAGGGTGGAGGAAGAAGAAAGGTCAACAAATGTATCAAGTTCTTTGTGTGATGCCTCACTGACATTTTCCAACTCCCTCCGCTGGCTTTTATTTTTTTATTATTTTTTTTTTCAGAATCCTGGTAAAATGCAGTAAAGGATTTAAGGTTATTGTCTGTCTCTCTCTAACTTCTGACATCTCTTTATAACAAGAAAGAGTCACAGCCAACTGTAACAGGAGGGCAACACAATGAATCCTGGTAAGACAGGGAAGGGGGGAGGTTCAACTTTGCTGCCCCTTTGCCCCTATTTTTTCCTCACAGAACAGAAGTGCCATCTGTTCCTAGCCCTGACATGCATGCATTTGATTTCCATTCAGTAATAACTAACACAGGAAAAAGATTATCAAGTGATCTAAAGCACTATCAGCATTAGCAAGTCTTCCCCATCCAGTGTTTTGTTTGCACCTCCAAAGATCTGCAGATGAAATGGATATGGGCAAGTGCCTTAATTGCCTAGAATTATTCTGTTCTCTGGTCAAGGACCATATGGTCAAGGTGTGGAACATGACCAGACGGAGGATATTTAGGTGCTTGAGTCAGAAAGAGATTTAGGAAAATCAAATGAGAGGATGGATGATTAGAGTCTCCAACCTGAATTCAGTACACCAATCTCTATTAGTTGGTGCTGTAATACACCATCATAATATTGCAAAATCAAGTCACAGCGTGTTGTGTGAGGCTAGGCAGTCAGTATTGAGGTATGAGCCCATTTCAAAAGGATCTGTAAAAACATTTCTTAGGCTTCACAGTCAAATGTGTTGCTTTCACAAGTAAAAAGCCCAGCAACGCCAAAACCACCAAACACCTTCCAGTCCAGCAAACTCAATTTAAGATCCAAAACCCCAAATGAGAATGTCTTTTCTTTATAACTCTCTCCTGGTGCCGAAGACCCTGTGTATGCTTGTTGTCTTATTGTTGAAAGTAATAGGGTGCAGCAGCAGATGTCAGCGAAGGAAAGGTGCTTGCAATGTGCTGTTTGCAAAGCAAGGTAACGATTAAACAATAGGTGCAGTGGGATTTCTCTGTCCCAGCCTTTCAGGCATTTCAATACTTGCTGTCTATATCTGATTATTTTAGCAGTCTCTCATTTCTTCATCTTCTCACCTTTTCCCCCTTTGCTGCTCCTGCCTGCCTGCCTTGTTACTTACAGCGCTTCTATGGCCAGAAATCGACCATGTTGTCGGATGCCGGCTTTCTTCCCAAGGACTAGGGAAGGACCTCAAGCACGGGAGAAGCATGGCCAGAGCTGTTATAATGTAAATAAACTTGTAAAACTGTTGAAGAGGGCAAAGCCAAGAAAATGGCTAGCAAGTAGCTTGTGCTTTAGACTAGCTTATTTTGCCTAAGCTGTGTCTGAAATGTGAAGCTGATCTGTCTGGCAAACCTCCTGATGTCTACATTGTCAAAATACATGAGACAACATTTCATTTCTCCAAATTCCCATTAATTTCATTGCCTTATTTTCTTTCTTTTCCTCCTACACCAGGATGACAATTTTGAAGCTACTTCTAAGAGCATAATTTGATCAAACAATCCAAGGGAACTCCCTATAGACATCCAGGATTTAATGCTAGATCTGTTCTAAAGGCTGGCATGCCTGACAATGGCAATTGGTTTAACCCCAGTTAATTTTTAGATAATAGGTATGGTGTGTTTTTTCCAAGTCAGGACTGTATTTTGTTTACACAGCTCGATCAGAAGTGTATCAAATAAAGGCAGGATCAAGCCATGCATGGTGGTGAGCGTTCTGAGCATCCGGACCTCGACCAGAGCAGAAGGTGCTTGGCACCTTGCTGGAGTCAGCCATTGTGCATGTCCTTGTGCAAGGTGCTTGTAGGTGACCTCCAGGTGCCCTTGAGGAGACTGAGCAGGAATTCACCGCTTGGCTCATTTATGGTTCAGCACAGTAGATACTTTGTGCTCTGAAAACAAGTAGGATCAGCAGCTGAATCTGAATTTCTTTGTCCTCCCTTTCCCATCTCCATTTGGGATTTCACTTTTTGGCTCACAGCACATGCACTGGAAGACAAAGAAGCCTCTTTCATTAGGTTAGTATTTTCATCCTAGTCCTAACTCACAACCGTGCAGGCTTTGGGCTCCTCTGCTCTATACCCATTTATCACTCATTTCAAAGGGAAGAAGGAAACTCTTGGTATGGGTGCAAAACTTAGAAGAGATCTGTGCCGAATAGGAGGAAGAACGCAGCTGCACAAGACTCAGCATACTTCTCACAGACAAAATGTAGTGAAGGAAAAGATGGCACTTTAAGCTAAATCAGAGATCATTATAAAATACTCTTTCCATCCAGCTCGTTCTAGGAGGAATATGTACATGCGGCAGCAGCACTTGGGACATGAAGAGCTACTTTGAAAGTAGACATGGTTCCCGGTGTTTGAGATGAGGATGGATATAGTGGAGAGTGAGAAAATCAGCTGTCCCTGCAGAGGTGCACCCCAGCCACAGCAACGTTTGTGAAACCATGCTTTTCTGTCCTTAATGAGAAAGCAGCCTGGACTGGCTGAGAGCAAACTCAGTTTTTGGAAGGGTTTCAGACTGACATTTGCTGCCTGAGGAAGAAATTTCCAGGGGCCCGGCAGAGCTGGTTGGCAGCACAAACAGCTCAAGCTACAGCAACGAGACCCGAGCTGGAACCCGATGGATACCCGAACCTGCCTGTATTCCCTCTTACAGTGGAGAAGCAGGAAGTTATGCAAGTGAGGCCTGAAAATCACCAGGCAAAGAGCTGTTCTGTGGGCCACACATACAGGTGTACACACACAGTCATAAATGGGAGCTCGTGCAGGGTTCATGCTGTACCGGGAGAGCTAACTGGGCTGTGAAAATAAGCTTTTCTCTTTCAAACAGGCTGATGTAAATGATAGTTGAGGGCGTAATGCAGGCGGTCGGGTTCTTTACACTCAGCCTCATGTTGTCAGAGGGTTTTACTCACTGCACTGCCCTGTGAAGTACAACAGTAAAAGCCTGTGACAGGAGGGAAAGAAAGGTGTAAGCCAGTGGTAGCATTAGATTAAAACAGCAGCACGCAAACACACTGACCTCTTCCTGAGTGGTAACCTTGCGTGAGAGCTAATTCACTGGATTGATTTTATTCAGCTTGTCCATGAGAAAATAGAGCACGGCAGCATTGACTGCAACTGGCCAAAACTGTTTGCAAGCTTCAGTGATCTTTATGGTGTTTATTTTGGCTTCCAGGTCCTTAAAGATATTGGCAATGTTAAGATGTAGTATTACACTCAAAGTCTTCTTATTGGCAAAAGGCGCAGTATTTATGGATGTAAGAATTTATCGTTAGTCCAATTAATGTTTTAAACAGTCTAATAGTCAAAATTACTTAATGAATATAGGGCAGCCTCATTAGAGTTAAATTTGCTACACAAAAATTTCCCTATTCTCTGGTGTTGTGTTTACTCCTTCAGTGTTCCTTTGGGTCTTAAGATTCACACTTCAGTATTTCTCAAAAGAAATGGGGGAGTATTACGATGAGTCATCACCAGGAGGAGTGATATGCTCATGGAAGGGGGATGTCTTTTTCCTCAGTCTGGTGTCTGCTTGGATTTAATTTTATATGCTTTCTTGACACTATCAACTTACTGTGATTAAATGACTGATTTGTATCACCTGTGTCTGTGCTCTTCCCTGTGACTTATTCTAGAGCTATAGGCAGTTCAGTCCACAATGAATAACCATGTGTTATTACTATAAACTGGCGTTAAACCAAAACTAATCTAGTCAAGAGTACCTCACAGCTGGAGGTACACGTTGCCATCACAGCTAAACCAAGTTAAACTCTACTTAGGCCCAGACAAACCCAGGGAATTGCTGAGACCCTACACTGTGATGTCAATACAAGCCTTAATTGCTTTTCACTAATAATGGCAAAATCACATTTACTGGGCTATGAGGTCCTTTTCGATAGTCTGTGAATTGCAGAGTTCAGCGGGGATTTGCAAACACTCCTGTGACTGAAGAATCACAGCCGAGCAGCAGATCTTGGAAGCATTTACACTTTCCTATCTTCTCTTGAATCAGGATAATCTATATAGGTCTGATTGACCTGTATTTCTTCATTGCCATCAAGAGACCAGATAACAAAAAGTGTTTGATTCTCATAGCCAATATAATTTGCGCAATCAGCAGGAATACTGTGATTATTAAAATCAGAGCTATAGGTAGTAGAGCAAAGTTAAAAATTCCTGTAGCTGTAGGAGACTATAGTGTAACCTATAAGGGTACAGAATAATTAAGATCACATGTTGAATCTAAGATACATCTCTCTCTCTCTCTCTCACACACACACACACACACACGCACACACACATGCTATCAGGTAGGTTTTACACATGAGGTAGCTCACAACAGTTTCTGGAATTGGGTATGGACACAAACACAACTAGATGTATGATTAGAGATTGATTGGAAACAGAAGGAGAAATGTCATAGTCACATCTGGTTACTTTTGAGTCTTCCATCTGAAGACTGGAAACTAATATCTTTACATATCTATTGCATGTTTCAATGCTATTTCCTGGCATTCTTCTGAAAAGACTCACTGTAATATTCCATTTTCTCTGACAGTCTGTGTTCACAGATGCACATCTTTAATATCAGAAATGCTTGTTGTACATTTCCAAAATTGTCTGATCAGCTTCTTTTCCATAAACTTGATACATGACTATGTATCTTACATATGTGCAGTGATTCCACCATGTGCTGGAGTCAAGGTGTTTTAAAATACCTCCAATACAGTAGTACATAAATGGTGCATTTATTTAAAAAATATGATCTTTCATGCAAAAAATTTTATACCTTGTTGATCCATCTTTGCTTTGATGTTTTATAAGCACTCAAAGTTTCAACCATACCTGTAAATGTATGTATATTTTAATGTTACAGTTATAGACATTCATATCTTGGTGATCTGTTAAGTGTGCATACACTCAATGAGAGGATGTATGGTCCTCCTCATCTGGAGGAACCTCACCTTTAGAGTACCACAACCTCCCAGGGCCCCTCCTCCATTTCATCTCCTTTATGGTAAAGAATTTTTCCTAATCCCTGGTCAGAATTTCCCATGCTCTGACTTCTGCTTGTTGCCTCTTTCCTGCTCTTGTGCACCTCTGAGAAAAACCTGTCTCTGTCTTCTCTGGAGCCTCTTATGAAATATTTTTAGACAGCAATAACTCCCCTCGCCCTCTTGGCCTTTTCAAGACTGAAGAATCGCAGCTCCCTCAGCCTCTCCTCGCATGCTACCTGCTCCAGCCTCTACTGGATTAGCACCAGTAGGTTAGTATCTTTCTTGTACTGTAGGAGATGATACAGTAATTAAATTAATACTTTTCATTTATAACATCTATTTTCGTTGATATACTTACTGATAGAATAACACTTTTTACTTGTTCTACATCCGTAGCCTCTTCTCAAGTATTTTTCTGTTCAGTTTAGTCGGATGTGCTCCTACTTCGACTTTCCATTTCCCTCCTCTGAAGTCCAAATTTCTCCTTGCACTGCCTGTTCTTCAGTTACGTCTCTTGCCACTAACCCAACAGCTCAGGTTTCAGAACATCATAGGCTTTTCAAGAGAAAAATTGAGACTTTTTTTTTCTTTTAATTTTGCAAAATCTGTTCTGCTTCCTGGATGCATCTTCAAGAAGCTGGAACCCAAGGGTATGGTCCCCTCTGAAGAGCTGAATAACACACTGGCCTTGGATCTACAAAGTTTAGTAAGAAGAAAACTTACTAAAGTAAGGATTTGAAAATTAGGAGAGTAGCAGAGCTCTTCTGAGTTTGCCTCTGCAAAATTTCCAACAGCATTTACCTCTGCAATATCCCAGTATGGAGTGCTCCTGAGTTACCTCTGCAGTCAATGAGAACAGAGGATGCTCAGGACTTAGCAGAAAGTATTCTCCCTTTTGAAGGATCAAGCTCTTGAAGAACCCCCTGCCGTTAGGAATATGACCTCTTCAGGTACTTAACATTACTTAATTAGCATTATAAACGTTAGAAAGAACACAGTTGACAAATCATTCTAGCAAAGGTAATGGGGCTGTAATTGCAGGTGTCGCAGAATTTAGTACAAAAGATGGTGTTTCCAAAATTTATTTTTTAAGTGTTTTAGAAGACTGTATAAAGAAGGGAAGCAAGCAAGCTATCAGGCAGCGGGGTTTTTTCCCCCTCAGTGGTTTTTGTGGACTAAGGATAGAGGGAACACGTAGCAAGCATCTTGCTATTAAATTTGCCCATGACAAAAAGTGCAGCTGCATGTACTGTGCAAGAACATCTGTAGAACCATGACACATGCAGAATCCCCCACACTAAGAGCATGACATTATACTTACAACAATTCAGTTGTAAAAGCAATATAAATCCATTTTGTATAATCTTTCTCCACCTTCTCCTCCCCCTTCTCTTTTGAATTATGTTAACTAAAGGATTCTGTCACTCCTTCGTGGCATCAGTAAAAATCACAATATAGAAGTGACGAAGCATTTCAGGATTGTCCCCTTCTTTCGTTAACAGCTAGGACGCAAGTCTTTCCTGAAGAAACAGAATGTTAAGAAAGAATAACCAGCAGCAGAAATGCACTAGACACCAGAGCTTACTCCAAATGGAACTTGCCACAGTTTGCAGATGCAATTTAACTCTGCAGAAATCAAGGGATGATTTTCTGTGTCTCTGTATCTTGCGCGGTTGTTCAGTTCAAACCGAGCAGTAGGATTGCTACCAATCTTTACTTCACCCGTGTAAATGACAGTACAAAGTGCAGTGATATGGAAAGTTATGTCAAAAATGCATAGATTTCCAAAGTAAGTGGAATCTCCTTGCTTGGGATTTTGCGAGTTCCCACAGTTTACTGTTCAAATGCAGCTATTGTGGAATTCAGTAAAAGTTCCTTTAAGTCACAGAGAAGGACTGTGCCTTTTTCAAAATCCTTGAAGGCTTTTATTTTCCCCAAAATTATTTGAACAAAATGTTTGCTTCCTTCTTCTAAATATTCTACACTTTTCTCTCTGAAATAGTTTCTTTGCAATCTTTAGATTTATTAAAGTAAGGAATTTTATAATGGCAACGTAAACACTGATTTTTGTGTAAGTCTGAGGTTGTCTAAAGACTATGTGATGATAATATCATGGCAAGGCAAACACATGCTATTAATGACTGGATTGTCATTAACTTGTTTCTTTGGAGCCATCTTACTTTCAGGTGTTAGGACAGCTCAGGCATGATGACTACTTGAAGGTCCAAGAACATTTTCACATCCTTTACACAGACTGCAGGGCAAGCCTGAAGCTAGAAGAGCCAGCCAGATGGATCATAATTTTCAACTCTGTGCCCATTAAATTCCTGCAACCTAACTGCAAAAACACAACCCTTGCTAGAGATTTCCTTAATGATTTCATTGATAGCATACATTTAGAGTTTATTGACTTGCTGATACTCTTTGGTCAAGTCTTTTGGACGCTGCTTCATTTGCCATCTGAACAAAGCCTTGTTTTCCTATTTCAGAGAGACATACTGTGCGTAAATGAGAAGGTTTTTAAAGAGCTCTAATGATGGAAAAGATATGCAAGTACAACCAATATCACCTGACAACATTTGCTTACTATTACGGGTATATTTATCTCTTAATTAAATTAGATATGATTCCTCATTTAATAATGCAATGATTTTTAACATCCACTTCCCGATTTGCATGTTCAGTAACTGCTTGCGCAAGATGCATAATCACGTGCATCACTATAGCAGAAAGGAGTATCATCCGCCCTACAAAGCAGTTATGGAGTTGGAAAATGCTTTTATTACCTTTCCAGTATCCCTGACTTTCACGTGGAGAAGCGCACATCCAGTGGCCAGATGTTACTGCGGTCAGCTGTGGCTACCCCAAGGCAGAAATGAGTGTCTGAGTGATGCGTCCTGCTCATTAATCCTTCACTGGTGGTGCTTGTGTTTTAGCTGGTCTCTTGGGTAAATGGTCGGACAGGTGCAAACGGCTCCATGTAGTCCTGGGCTCCAGTTAGTAACATAAGTAGTGATACAAGTTAGCACTATAAGGAGTTGTGGAAAAATGTACCAGAGAAAGCTACATTTATATGGTATGTAAAACAGAACACTAAAATTCCCCTCATGCAGCTTTTACTTTAAATACATTAAACAGTTTTATGGTGATTTAAAAAGTTTTATTTTATTTTTCTCGTGATGCAGACAGTGATTCTTGGGGAGTAGACACATACACATGGACACATTCACCATGGGTAAGTGATTTGAAAAATACAGATTATGCAATAAGTACAATTCTAAAAAATAAACATTTTTGTTTTAGACCCAAAGGAGCTGAATTCAGCATCAAAATGATTATTCTTGTAGCTGATGTAATTCTTTTAGTTGTTTGTCTTCATTTCTATTTCTGCTGCTGTGAGACTTGTTGTTTACAGATTCTCAGCCAGAAGAATATCCCAAAGGAAATTACTGTCAGCAGCCAAAAAGAGTACCAGTAATTCATCCTAAAGCACTGTCAACTTCATTTTAAAGTAATTTTTCTGCTTTATGAGTTCAGGCTGAAGCGGTAAGTTTGCAAATCCGTAAATCAAACCATATTAATAAAGGAAATAAATATCTTTTTTTCAAATATTATAATTTTCCAAAACTTCATTGTAGCATAGATTTTAGTAATCAAGTCTTCAATTACAAGAAACAGGAGAAAGAAGTAAAATTGTGAGTTGTATTCTGTACATCACGGGAGGGCTTAAAATAGAAAAGCTAGCTAACTATTGCCTATTCAGCCCTAATAAATGCACCCTGAACATCCAGATTTATGACTGACAATTTCCTACAATTATTTCTGAAAGGAGCCATGCAGAGGCCATCTCAGCCTCCTTCACTGCAGAAAAATTTTGGGGTGCTAATCCCTAACTGGCGGAGCTAGCCGTTGAGCAGAAATACCAGGATGGCACCCAAAGTATCGCATCTCAAAACAATTCCAAATTCAGGTCACACCTGCAATGTAGCATGTGAACATGGATCTATTGTGCCATCTGCATGTGGAGGTGTTTAAAGGCTTCGCTGTGCCCTGATGAAATTGCTGTTTGATTTATGGTTATTAACACTCATATTTTAGCATTCAGGCAGGGAAGCTGTGTGCTGCTAAAGATACTGAAAAGCCAACAAATAGTAACAAGTACCTGTAGGACCTTGAACCTTAGTGAAAGCTCTACTGGATGCTTATGCTCCACTGGGAGATTTTTTTGTCAATGGTAGCATGAAATGGTACCTTGAAAATGGTACCTACCTTTACTGTGACATTTGATTTGTTTAACTACACGCAGCAGCTTGTCAGCCTGCCACCGTGTCTGTGCGAGGCGGCTTGTCCCTGAAGGCAATGTCCCGCAGGCAGCGAAGTGGGTGCCCTTCGCTTTGCCTCGCCTGCAGAGCCTTTCATGCAAAAGGCCTAGGGCCAGGAGAAGGAATTCATTTTGCATTGCTTCAAATACCTTAGAATTTGATGGTTTCAGGTGTGCGGTTTTGCTGAAATTGGTTGTAATGACACAGGTCATTTACAAATTCAAAAGCTGAATCCAAGCTGGTGTTCTAGTGTCCTCTGAAGCCTGAAACTGCTCTGCACAAGTCTTGGTCATGGGTATATTAACGTCTCTGTGTCCACAGTTCAGCTGTGTATATCTGCTGTCCGTAAGCAGATGTAACAGATTCAAAATGGAAAACAGATTTGCGTACGAGCATTATTTGTAGGCTAATGAATGGTATCTGGGAACACTGAGATGATTCTTTTGCTAACTATGTTGTGACTCCAGAGTCGTCATCTTGGTTGTAGCAAAGTTATTCTAGATTTGTAATATCAGAAATGAGTTTACATCATGCACAGTGAGCATAGTGAGGGGCACGTGGGCGTATTTGTGACTCAGGTTCAGCCTACCGAGGCCAGTAAAAGGTACGCTGTGCTGTGAGGTCTCCAGCATGCACAAGTGCTGTTCTGAGGGCCTGTGACAGATGTGAGAGTAATGCAGACACATGAAATGTCCTCAGTGTGGGCTTTCCAAATGTTTCCAAACTGACCTCATGCATCCCAAGTAACAATGAAGCTGATGATTGAAGGTCTCTTTAGCTCTAGAAGTCCCATTTAGAAAGCAGATTTGGAAGCTTTCTGTGAAGAATTAGTGAAAAATCTGGTGAAACTTAACAACCCCAGGTGAAAGAACAGTGTGAGCGTGGTCCTGTTTCTGCTTTCCTGCACATTGGGGAAAAATGCGCAGAATTCATTGTTCCAGGACACAACTTGGTGCCATAGAAAGAGTGAAACTCATCATGTGTTCAGGTTCAGAACGGCAACCAGCATTTACTGAATAGCAGCCGCTTTCTCAGTCTCGGCACACTATGGAAACCCCTGAATCAAATCCTCCTGGCAGAGCAAGAAATTAAAGATGCTCTTCCACCCTGGGCTGGTGCATCCCACTACATCAGTACTTAGCATGAAGAGCTTTCTGCTCGTCAATGCAGTGTGGGGGTGTCAGTCGGCCGGGGGGGGTGGGCGGCGACGGGACGGATGGGGACACTCGTCCTAATAAGCGACATGAACAGGGAACATGTAAGGTAACATGAGAAAATGAAGGTAGCAGTAAAGAAGAAGTGGAAGGTACAGTACTGAGTGGGGCACTGTGGTGGCTGAATTAAAAAGTGTTTTGCTTCTCAGCTTGAACTTTTTAATTAAGGAATTTTGCAGTAATTTTGACTAAGCTTAAAGGGTAATCATTTCAGTGCTCTGGCTCACTACATACTTTCTTGCAGTCTAACTAAGCAGCAAAGATCGGAGCCAAAGGAATTCCTTTGCTAAAGCATTAGCAGCACCTTCTCTCCAGCTGGCGCTGTAGGTAAGTGCTGTCCAGTGGCAGCCGTCTTGGAGCCAAGTGATTTAGAGAGCTTAGACAAGGCAGGTAACGTAATAGGCTAGGGCTATTGGACCCCAATATACTCAGACACAATCCTGAGCTAGGGCTCTGGACCCCAATATACTCAGACACAATCCTGAGCAGCAGAGGTTGTAAGGAAATATTTTCCGTCATTTACTAGAGGGGCAGAGGAGGGAAGGGATGATGCCTGGTAGCTGTGGGAGGGGCAGTAGGTACGGCTGAACTAGAAGGAAGGGAAGGGCTCAGGAATATAATGAGGAGGTGGGGGAAATGACACTGGAATAAAAGGGTGAGTGAGTATATGAGATACCCACTCATCCTGGCCTTCCTCTGTTCAAAGCACTCCCTCAAAGGGTGGGTACAAGACTTGACTAGAGGGGATGGATGTCAAAATATTTCCATAAGGAATATAGTGTAATAAATCAGAGAAAAANTCCTGAGCAGCAGAGGTTGTGAGGAAATATTTTCCGTCATTTACTAGAGGGGCAGAGGAGGGAAGGGATGATGCCTGGTAGCTGTGGGAGGGGCAGTAGGTACGGCTGAACTAGAAGGAAGGGAAGGGCTCAGGAATATAATGAGGAGGTGGGGGAAATGACACTGGAATAAAAGGGTGAGTGAGTATATGAGATACCCACTCATCCTGGCCTTCCTCTGTTCAAAGCACTCCCTCAAAGGGTGGGTACAAGACTTGACTAGAGGGGATNGGTACAGCTGAACTAGAAGGAAGGGAAGGGCTCAGGAATATAATGAGGAGGTGGGGGAAATGACACTGGAATAAAAGGGTGAGTGAGTATATGAGATACCCACTCATCCTGGCCTTCCTCTGTTCAAAGCACTCCCTCAAAGGGTGGGTACAAGACTTGACTAGAGGGGATGGATGTCAAAATATTTCCATAAGGAATATAGTGTAATAAATCAGAGAAAAAGGGCAGAATGGAGGCAAGGAGCAAACGGTAGGAGAATTATTTTTATTCTAAGTAAGGGAATGATTATGTCTCCTGGGTGATTACACATCAGGATGCTGGTGTGTTGGGGAGGACTATTCAGCTACATAGAAAGGAGTGCTCAAATTGCAATCACTAAACTATAATGCAAGCAAGGGTGTAAATAAGGTAAAAAAGAGTCATATAGACAAGTAAAAATCCAACAACGTGTCCAGGGCATGGCAGTCCGCGGGAGTTAAGATAACTGTCACACAGGTGTAGGAAGACAGCTTTCAGAGGAAGATACTTTGAATACTTGCAGAACATAATCAGAGAGATAGCTGATGGAGAAAGTAACAGACTATTAAAAAATACTTTGAACATAAATAACTTGCAAGTACTGGGTCAAATACAAGATCTATCATTTCTTCCAAGCTGTCTACCAAAACAGGGCCTCCAGCAAGATATACCTGCCGTATAACACCAGTATAGGGCTGGTAAAAGCCAAGGGATACAATGCTGGTGTGCTGTATCCCATTCCTTATACTTCCATGAGATTAAAGTAGGAAAATACTTTAGCAGAATTGTTATGGTTCCTGGGGCTTTAAGAAAACACCTCCTGCAACATCAGGAGTTCAGGAAAAAATAGTTGCCATGTTTCCTGGATAGCTCAGCAGATGTTTTTAGTCTCACTAGTGCTTGTAGCTGCCAACTAGCTCTTTCCCTTTTTGACTTAAATAGGTAACTCTTCAACCTGAACCAGGTTAAACTTCTATCCATTTGATCCCTGGAGCTGAGGGTTGATCAGCATATGCTGATGATGACTATATATGTAAGACCAGGGGCTTTTTGCGTGGCCATGGTATTGCTAGGCTCTGCCGTCACTTTTCTATTTAGCAATTGTTTTATCACCCCTCCGCGCAGTGACTGGATCAAGACCACCTGTTTCTGGAACAGGGACCTGGAATAATAAAGGTTAAGTTTTAAATTCCTGGTTACAGAAGCTGGTATGTCTCTACATTCACTCACTTGTTTTTTGGAAGAAAAAACAGCATCAGTGGGAAAAACATATAATTTCTCCTCGCTTCACTCAAAAGTCAGGGAAAAAACAGACGAGGATTCTTGCATTGAATCTAACAGTCCTTATTTTGCCTCCAAAAGTTTACTGGGAACTTAGTGCTGGAGAATTTCTGAGCTTGTCTTTGCTCCATGTGGAGGAAGGTCAGCAATTACTATGGGAACCCTTACCAGTTATGCTTTCAGGTGTTTAATATTACAGTTGTATTGCATTATTTACATGCTTGTATTTTATTTCTAGGTGTTTCATGAGACCACAGAAGGTGATATCACAGCACCTTTTTTGCCACGTGGTGATGAGAGACTCTTCCAACACTCCTAGCTTCTGCTGCCCAGGTACGCTCCGCTGAAGCAATCCTTTGTCACACTGTGCCGATCAGATTATGTGCAACCCGTTACATCCACTAGTATATGGAAGTATCTCAAGAGAAAGAGAACACCAAAGCTTTAGTGGTTTGATGTCCCTGACAGTCAGTATAATAAGTCGGAACAAACTGCAAAAACTCTGAGTTATTCTCTGTAGCAGCCTGGCATTCAGAGAGACCCAAGACACGGAGATGGTAACTGCCACTACGTGCTGTTTCCCCCTTCCCCAGGCTAGCTTTCTGGACAAAGTTAATGATTCATAAGATTCTGCGCTGATTTCAGTGTGAGCTTCCACATTTGCATAAGTAAAAGCTTCTGCAGCTTCTGCAGGGAGATTCTTAGTGAAATTGCAGTAGAAAACATTGATATTATGTAATTATAGTAGTTCATCGTAACTTAAATGAAATTGTTACTTTAAACTTGCTCTAAGTGGCTCACAATGGAACTTTTGTATGACACACCTACAAAACAAATGAGTTAATCACAATATGTGTCATATTTAATTTTTCCTTTCATTTTTCTTTCAGTCATTCTCTCTTTGTAATTAGCATGAAGACTATCCTTCAGTCAAAACTAGCCACCTGGAAAGTTTCAGCTTGTAATATGCAGCTTTTTTTGTGAATTACGAATGTGCAAAAAAAGAGACCTTTCTCCCCACACCCCCTTCCTTGCATAATTCAAATATGAATGAATGAATGCATTTTTTCAGGCTTGCCAAAAAGAAAAAAAAATCATATTTCAGCTGATAACAAGCATGAAAAATTTCAGATGAAAGGGATTTTTTAAAAAAAGAATATTAGGAGCATGGGAGAACAGCAGCATTAACTATAACAATTGCTAGCAAGCAAATACTATATCCAAGCACTAAATCTTGCTTTGTGCTGCCCTGGTGCACAGCAGTGGGGAGAGCATAGCATAATAAAAGCCAGTCCCCTTATGCAAACAGCAGGGCACAGCACTCAACAGAATAGAAGAAGGTGGTGAGCCTGCCTACTGTTCTGGCTTACTAACCATATTCCCAAGGTCTGTGGGTTAGTTGTCACCTCTAGCTCCAGTCAGCTAGCACATGTACTTCAAACACCGGCAAGGGGCACATGCCGGCCCTTTCCACAAGAGCATTTTACCAATTCATTGCCTCCAAATATACTGTTCTATTAAGTGAAGTATTTGAAGGAATATCACATAAGCAACGTGGTGGTTTAGCTGGTCAAAAAGGGAATGGAATAGCTGCTGGATTTTTTCTGATTAACTGTGTATTTTAAAAAATAGAGCTACGAAGAAGGTATTATATGCAAGCCCTCACCTTATTGCTTTTCAGGGAAAGCAGGCAGGGATTTTGGCTCACGCCAGTACTACTTTGCAAATGACCTCACAGGAATGAAAGATTGCAGTCTGGAACACATTTTTGCATCACACTTTCTCTTGTGCCTAATACCACTCTGTTGATAAGCGAAGCTCTCGTTTTCTACCTAGAAAACAGGATTAAAGAAAAATTAATTTACTGTTTATCGAAGCACTGCCCACTACTGTGGCTAAACAGCAGCGAGTACTTCAACATTACCTTACAGATTCACATCGATTAGAGGATCAACAGAAAGCATTTGCATGTGGCAAGCCTGGACTTAAAAAATCCCCTTCTATTCTGACACGAGTTGGCTGTTGCAAGTTGAGTTTGGCAGTAAGTGACCGAAATTGAGTTGTCANTTTTGTCTTGTGCCTAATACCGCTCTGTTGATAAGCGAAGCTCTCATTTTCTACCTAGAAAACAGGATTAAAGAAAAATTAATTTACTGTTTATCGAAGCACTGCCCACTACTGTGGCTAAACAGCAGCGAGTACTTCAACATTACCTTACAGATTCACATCGATTAGAGGATCAACAGAAAGCATTTGCATGTGGCAAGCCTGGACTTAAAAAATCCCCTTCTATTCTGACACGAGTTGGCTGTTGCAAGTTGAGTTTGGCAGTAAGTGACCGAAATTGAGTTGTCAGCATCCTCTTGCATAGTGGAAAAAGTTGTTGCTTGCTTGCGCAGATGCAGGAGTTTCTGTGGGAAAACAGAACATAATCATGGTTCTGAATGTCTCTGTGGATTGGTAATGTCTCTAATACATAGATCACTTGTGCAAATTTAGTCCCAGCTGGATGGGAAATTATTGAAAATGGCTGTTGTTTGATTGATATAAAATGAGTTGTCAGCTTGATGCAATGCCTCCAGGGCAGATGTCCATAGCATAATTGGCACCTGTCAGAAGGAAAGAATTCCTTGGTACAGAGTAACAACTACTCATGCAACCACCCAAAATAGTCCTTGCGTGCCAGGGCTCAGAGAAGGCAGGAAAAAACAGTTTCCACTTTTGGGCAGGATCTTTTATGCCATAGTCAATAAGAGCTTTGACATCACACTTGGTGCAAGCTTTTCCCTGGAAGCCTGGCTAAACACTGTATCATCAGTTCTCCTGCTGTTTGGTCAACGCTTTCCCTAAGAATAAGAAGAAAACACAGACATTTTGTTATTTCTTATTATTGTCATGGTAAAGGTATATTTACAAAGAATAGATAATAAAGGAATTTTTGCATATTTGCTTATTAGAAGAAATGTTGTGAACAATTTTATTTTCCCATTTCTTGAGCAATTCTCCTCACAGCAATAACAACTAGGGAAATAAGAGAGTGTCTTTTCAGCAAAAAACAAGGCAAAGAAACAGCCAGGACTGACAATACGGCAGTGTCAGTACTCCACTGTTTGCTGATAGTAAACAGTGACCTGTTGTTTACCACAGACTGGATTGAAATGGGTATTTTCCTAGAAGTTACCGAATAGCTGTCATATGGTTATTACTGCCTTTGACCGAGTGTGGTACAGCTAACAACAGGAATGAATTCAATTTCCCATCACCAATCTGTCGAGCTGGCCACCTTCTTCATGGAGCTGGTGCTTTGGGAGGTACCAGCTGAAGGGCTTTCCATTAAAATTCATTTTACTGTCTTCATCTAGTGCGTGGCTCGACTTCCCTTCTTTCCTTTCATCTCTGTTTCCTCCTTTAGATTATTTTTCATTATGCCTCCCCCCGCAACATACACACACTTTGCCTTTCATCTCTATGTGTATGCTATTCCAGCACTTGTCAGCCCCAGCAGGAGGGACATGGTAGAACCAAACAATATGATATGTTAGGTGGAAGAAAATATTATTATCAGATGCCTTAGAACAATCATTTATCGTCACACTTTAAAGAGGTCCCCTATGTTATTTATTTTATTATTCTGTATTAGGTACATGGTTTAATTTTACAGGCATTATTAATCACTAAAATATATTACACTTTCAGTCAGGATGTTAACAGTTTAAATGCATTCATCTTGCTTCTTTAAACAGAAACAATGGGCCTTCTGCACTGCCCTCTCTCCCTCGAGTCAATAAATCCTTTCTATGGATTTGGGAAAGAACTCTAAGCACTGTGTTATATTTTAAGTTCCACTGGCCACACTCAGCCATATAGTTTTGCTTAAAACAAATGGATCTTCTATTTTTGCTGGTTACTACATGTTTGGCTATCAAACTCAGCTTGAAAGTACTGGGTAGAAGAGCACAAAACCTATAATGGCAGTGAGGCACCACAAGAGATTTCCTAAATGAATGTTACAATAAAATAAAGTATCTGTAAAAAGTGTGTGTGTGTATAAAAAGCAGTCTCATCAGTAGTTGAATGATAAATGAAAAATCCATCAGTGAGTATGGATTCCCTTGAGCCAGCCTGGATCAACAGACAATATGGATTTTTGATAATTCATGGCTTTGCCATTATTTCTTCTCTCCTGAAATACCCATTGCAAATCTCAGAGAGATAATTAGAGAATTATCATATTGCTTAACTAAGTAGTGCAAATTGTATTATATTCTATGTATCCCAACCCAGGGCAGTATCATTAGCGTTGTTTAATTGTTACAAATATAGTCATTGCATTTTAATAAATTGCCTTCATTGTCAATATCTACAATCGACTATTTCTCTTAATGTTCGTGGATAGGTTAGTTACCAGGTAATCTTACAGTTAATATATACCACAATGAGGCAAAATGTAAGAAAATGCAAAGGTCAAAAACATGTTTCTATTATGAAAAAAATGAATGATAATGACATAATTTTTTCAGCTCATCAGGTTCTTTGCTAAGTGCCTCTGTTATTGCCAGATCAGTAGTGTATAACAAAGAAGTGCTTTCTGTAGGCTGCTTCATTAGCCTGCCCTGTAGGACCTCACCTCAGACCTTTCACTAATCTGTTGGCCAGCTCAATAGCCTTGTTAGTTCTATTCACTTCTTCCTGGCAGTGGATTTTCTCAGCTGTAGCTCTCTCAAAGGCAGTGGTTAAGGCAGCCAGGATTGTGCCTAGTTCCTTCAAATGAAAACAGTAAGAAACAACTTCGGACATTGTAAGAACACATAAAAATATTTCTGCTGTCCCATTTTATATTTCTGAAAGTTAAATTACACAGTGCAAGAAAGCTGTAAACATTAACTGTGCTCAGAATTTTGTCTAGGTCATGCTCCAAAGGTGGATTTGGGAAAACATGGGGGAAAATAGTCTCCTGATTTCCCCCACTTGTTCAGAATAGCCTTCTACACGAAATTATAAACTTGATCTTATGTCAGTAAAAAAGGAATGTCACCTTCTCCCAGAAGATTCTGCAATGAAGTGAAATATAATTTATTTTTGTATTGCATCTGTATATACTCTATAGGAGATCAAAAATTCTGCAAAGATGGCTGTTTGGAGACTAAAGGGAACATAAAGGTTTAAAGATGATGATAGATAAAATACTTGAAAACGCACAAGTTATTGTCCTTTGCTGACTTTTGTTCAGACCGTGCTTCCCAGTGCACAAACAGCGTCTGAAAATATAGCCTGAAATCCCCAGGCACCTTAGACTTGGGAGCAAGCAGCTCAGTGTCTGGTCCATCAAAGCATTTAAGCACATAGTCCCACTGAGTCAAAGTCTTAGTTATTCCCAGAGAGAGGAGTGGAAGATAATTCAGCATGGATGAGTGAACATCAGGACAAGGCAAGAACGACATGCGACTCAGGAGCATCGCAGGCAAAACACCCAAATGATGCTGAGTGCAGATGAACCGGCTGGGGAGCTGACAAAGGAAGGATCAGACAGGTGCTGTAAGACCCCAACGCAGTGAGGAGCTTGAAAAGAGGTGTCATTGGGTGCATTTGGACAGAGCAAGCGGGTGGAGCCCAGGGCTGACCCAGCAGCCAGCAAAACACACATGACAGAGAGAGATGTGATCCCCCCCAACAGCAAACTCGGCTCAGCAAGCAGGTGTCCATGCAGCTCCACCAAATCCTGTGGTATTTCCAGGGAGCCGAGAATGGCTCTTAGGAGAGGGCTGGGCTTTACCCCAGCTGTGCTGCTGCTGGGCTCTGTGCACCTTGGGGATGACTGGGGGACATCGCTGGGAATCTCCCTAGAGCAACGCTGAATGACCTCCTCAAAGCTCCCTGTGTTTTCCTGCCTCAAGGAACAGCATGACACGGTAGCTGTGTGTATTACAGGGCATAAAAAGGAATTGGGTGATGGGACAGATACATATTTTATTGGGAAGGTTTTGAAAAACAGTAAATTACAGAACAAAAATTTCTAAATGGGGCCCAAACATATCCTTCAAGGAAGGACCTGGTTGGAGTTCTGCAGCACCCTCCCAGCCTACAGGGGATTCAGGAGTGAGCAGAGCAGGGGCACATCACCTCCTGCCTTCATGTGCCTCCATGCCAGGGGAAGGCGGGCAGCACCTGTGATAGAAACGTGCCCTGTCAGCCAGGCACAGTGACCAAATCCTGGCTCCTTCCTGCACGGGGAAGATCCAGGCACTGACTGGGAACTCACCATGCTTGAAGACGAGCATCTGCTATGATCCTGAGGCATGTCATGTGGCTGCAGAGGCTGGGGATGTGGCCCAGTCATTTACCTGAAACTATTTAAAATATTAGCGACTGATAAATTATACCGGGAAATACCTTTGCTTTATACAATGAATCATACTGGTAATAGCTCAGAGAAAGATATCATAAATAATTACATTTTAGAGGCCTCTACAATGACCAGGAAAAAGTGGTCCTGACTTTAAAGATCAGGTCCTTGGGCCAATGAGGATTGCAGCTTTCCCTGAGACTTCTGTCTCCCACTGCGGCACACTCCTACAAAGCTTGTTGCTGGATATGTACATACACTGCCTATACACAAATGATGGGTAGCAGTAAGTCTGGAAGTGAGATCAAGGACCAGAACTTAGGCACTGAACCTAAGGGGATGGAGAGAGAAAAAAGCAGAAAAGCTGCCTGCTGTGCTGAGCGTGGATGCTGCAGATCTCTAGGCAGGGAGCAGAACTTGCTTGAAGCTGTTTTTAGCAGGTCGTTCAGGAAGCAGGAATTATTTTTTACTGCAGTTTTGGCTCTGCTGAGCCAGGCTGAAACACATTTTGCACTATCCTGCCCTCAGACCATTCAATGTTTGGCAAATCTTGTAAAAGAATAAAATAAAAAGGAGGTCTCTGAAGAAAAAGTGTAAGTTGACAACAAAGACATAGGGTATATACATATATATATACACACGTGGTTAAACGATGGAAGAACAATTCCATTTCATGCAGGTCAAACCCAGGACTTGTAGAAGGTGCCAAAGGCAGTGGAAGTGGTGGCGTGTGGATGGACAGGAGCCACATGGGGAACTGGAAGTGGCCAGCTCCTCCACAAATTTTTTCCATGGTTTTATCATATGAAACATTGCATGCCAGCAAAGGTACGTAGCTCAGTGTTGGGTACCACTTCTTCCCTCTCGTCTTTTTCTACATCAGTTGCAATATGAGCACCCCTTCTCAGTACTCCTACTCAGCTGGCAAGTTATCTGCAATGTGAAACACATTTGGGCAAGGACAGAAAGGCCNGCCAGAAAAGGTACGTAGCTCAGTGTTGGGTACCACTTCTTCCCTCTCGTCTTTTTCTACATCAGTTGCAATATGAGCACCCCTTCTCAGTACTCCTACTCAGCTGGCAAGTTATCTGCAATGTGAAACACATTTGGGCAAGGACAGAAAGGCCAAACTGCAGGTGAAGAGCGGAGCCGCACAGCACTACTCCCTATTCAAATGGGGAACAATCAGGCCCTTAATGTGTTACAATTCATTTGACTATCCACATTTTTGACTTTCTGTAAATAATGTGCTAAATGCATAAAAGAAGATACCATTTTTCCTTCTTTCCCCTGAGTTACTGATAACAAGACAAGTTCCTTCCCTTACAGTTTGTGCATATAAATGTGATTAATGTAAAAAAAAAAAATTAAAGTGCCAAAATCTCTTTCTCTCTCTCTCTTTTTTTAAAGCATTGCCCTTTTCAAAACAAGGGGAAATTCAGTATAGTTTCAGTGCCACAGTGATCAAACAGTGTCACATCACTATGGCAATTGCTGCCCAGGCCAGGAATACAGATCAGCTTTAATTGTGCAACGCCTTATTGCTGGTGCATGTCAATCAGAACCTATGAATTGAGAAAAATTTGCTCTGTTCATTCTGTTAAATGATGTATCCAATTAAACCTGTTAGAATTCATGATCTTCAGTCAAGGTTAAATGAAAGTAGTTACTCCTGTCAGCTAGGTGATTAAATGCTGCCTACATCAGGCACATTTATGTGCAAAATTAAAATTTTGGTATAAAGCATGAATCTTTATGCATGCCAGTTAATTATCTTGCGGTTCCTCCATTTATTAAATGCCCACTGCATTTCTTCTTAATCATCAGCTTCCTTTCAAAACTTGTTTCATACTCTACATTATACCAAATTTCAATGTTTAAAATGAAATGCTTTCTTCATGAAAACTTCCTCTTTTCAAGGGTTTGGCTGTTGCTATGTTACTAAAGATGGCCATTAACAGGTTTTTTGAGTTATTATGCAGAAGGTCTATTTGTGTTGTTTTGTTCAATTCTCAGTGCGCGTGATAGGAATCCCTCGAGTTGCTGCTGTCGGGCAGTTCCTCCTTCCCAGAACCGTTCGAGTCCTGCTGCACATCAGCCAACTCCAGCACANGTCTATTTGTGTTGTTTTGCTCAATTCTCAGTGCGCGTGATAGGAATCCCTCGAGTTGCTGCTGTCGGGCAGTTCCTCCTTCCCAGAACCGTTCGAGTCCTGCTGCACATCAGCCAACTCCAGCACACGACAAGGCAGCAGTAAAACGAGCCACGGCTGTGCTGCTTCTGCTTTCTTGCACAGGAATGTGAGGCCAACGGGGCACCGCAGCACCACAGGGCGTGTGTGCCTGCAGCCACCAGGCCTGCGCTCCCCACCGCAGGCACCGCAGCCTCCAGGCAGGGCACTACTGATGCCCTGTGCCGCGGGCTCAGAGGGTTGGCCCCCTTCCACCTGCCAGCCTTCAGAGCTACGTCTGTACTCCCTTTGACTTGGCAATGCGATGTGTCCTGTTTGCCCTCGGCAGCTACCACATCGCACTATCGTATTTTAATTAGAAGAAAAATTATGTGTTGCATGCTTGAATTAAATTAAATTGCATATTTATATTTATAAGACCCAGTATTGGCAAGATTTAAATGCTATATGAATTGAAGAACCAGAATACAGGTGTATTATAGTGATTTGTAACTCAAACATTTGCTAGAAATACATACAAAGCAGAGCGGTACCAAATGCTAATTTAATACCCTAAGACAACGCTCCGTGCTCTTACAAGCACAATTTCACATATTCCGTGTGAGCATTTATCCCCTTTCATTATGAAAAGGTATTAAGAACCTTTGTTACAAACAAGCAACATAAGAAATATGTCATACCACTTCATGACTACTAATGAATAATATCATTTAAAACAGACTGGGAAATAAACTAGTATAACACATTCTACTAAACTAGTACTATAAATATGCACAAGGTTGTTATTAAAGATAAATGCACATGGTAATTTTCTACTTGTAGGTTTTACAGGTATAATTTTGAATCATACAATATTTTTTTAAAATACATCACAGGGATTGAAACCAACAGAAAGCGTGACTGGCAGCGATTCCTTGTGATCAATATGTGATGTCTCCATCTATCTTTGAGGACCCACATAAATTATATTGTGGTAGTGCGAACCTTCAAGACGGGTGATGCGATTAACTTGTTCAGGGTCACCACAGGGAGCGTCTGATCATAAGGATTTGACACCTGTGGCACTGCCGCACGGCGGCCGCGTTTGCAAAGATCCCGCAGATGCCAGCGGACGCCCTGGTGCCCCGCCAGCGTGGGCAGGAGGGCTGTGGGCCGGTCAGCCTCAGCTTCACATTTCCGAGGGGCAGCTCGTTTTATCTTTACTGTGCGCACCTTTCACAGCGTCTGAAGTTGAGAGATCTGATTCGCAGCATGCGAACGTACGACTGTCTCACACACAGGGCTGTGCCCAGCTTGCCAGCCTCCCTGGGAAACTGCGGTGCAGTAAGCAGCAGTGGCTGCTCCAGCCTTCCCTTCCCAGCCAGCAGCCTCCGCTCCAGGCCCCAGGGAAGCAGCAGCAGACGAAAGACTCCTCCTCTCCCGCTCCCCTATCAGCTGCAAATAATGGACTTCGTTTTCCTGGCAGCTGCAGAGAAAAATGCAGATATTTTTTCCTTCCTTGTTCAGTAAATATAAGCTGTAAGTTAAAGCCCCCGTATCTTTAGATACCTCAACAAAAGGAGAAAAAAGGGAATCTTCATACTCACGGAGAATAATTCCTCAGGGGCTCTGGCAGGAGACGGTGATGCCAGGGAAGGCAGCTGGAGAATAAACCTCTTCGCAGGTTTCTGGGATGTCTATCGCTGAACTGCCTCAACTCACTTGGACCATCTAGAACTTGTATTTAATTCCTATTCTTCTTACTCTACGTGTTCTTACTTTCACTCCAGTCCTCCAAAACCAGGTATCACAAGCTGTGAACCCCAGGCCCAATGTGCCTTAATGTTACCCCGTGAAACAATACTGGCAGGGCACTTTGTTTCTGCTCAAAACGATTTCCCCATCTTAAAATTGCGATTGTTAGGTTAACATCCCATTGAGATGAGAGAAGAAAAGAGCTGTGGTTTCAGGTTGTGTCTAAAATTTTAAGGAAGGCAAGCTGCACCGATTTATCCTCGGTGTACTGTTTTATACCCACAAGAGCAAACCCCTTCTTTTTAGTGGCAGATTAAATTGTGCAGAAACTGACACTGATAAGGCAAACGCCACAGTCCGCTTAAACAGGCTGAGAGTTGCACATCAAAGACTGCTTGGCCACAAGAATATAAGTGGGTACATACACACTCTCTGGTTTATTTGATTGCATAAGCAATTTTGTCTTTGATACACATATAAAGCAATATAAAAAACAGAACAAAATTGGCACGAAATTACATATTTTTAGTAGATAGATTTACAAAGAATTTGTGTTTTAGATTATAGTAATTTTCAGGAAACTTACTTAGAAAATAATAAAGCATATTTTATCCATTAATTCGTATTTTTTGTTTTGCATTGTGCTATTGAAACAAAACTAAAAACTATGGAATGGAAGGAATTTTTTATTTTACTGAATATTATAAATGAATAGAACAAGAGTTCTTAATGTTTGTCATTTTCCTTATCTGTACACATGAATATGTTATATGCTCATTTCCATTGCAAATGGAACATCAGAATGATCATTGCAAACTGAAATATACTGTACATTTCATTTCTTGGTGTCTTTGAAAATACCACTGACAAAAATAATCAATTGCTAGTATTCTTGTACTAAAGCTTTTCAACTCAATGAAAACTGAGTGAATTAATGGTGTCCATCCAGCAGGCAACATGCTCTGGAGGGTCGTTATTATTCACTGCTGAAACACAGTGAGCCTGTGGAGCCCTGAACCATGACCCGCAATTGTGCAAGGCACTGTACAAACATGTAGTCACTCTGTTTCCTAAATACCTGTCCTCCACCGTCCTCACATTTAACGAAACAAAATGAAGGCAGAGAGGAGATGTGACTCCTTACCACAGCCACATCAGCAAGCAAATCCTGAAGAAGGAAAGGAACTATTTGAGATAAAGTACAAGGCTGTCAAAAGAACAAACATGTATAAAATGGTTGTGAATATATTTAGAGAGACAATTAGGAGCTTTCTATCCATCCGAGCAGTGAGGTTCTGGAGTAGCATTGCTATAGGAACCGTGGGGCATGAGAAACCTCCTATGGGTTAAGGACAAACTCACTCTGTTTGGGAAAGGGCTTATAGGCTTTACCTTTCTGTCTACTGCTCTCTGTTTACTTTGAAAGGTACAGTAACATCTCCTTCTCACTTGGCCCTAGAGACTTCCAAAATGTATTAATTTATTTAAAAATGCAGTGACAAATAGTGCCTAGCCCGAAGTATTTCTTTTCGTCATAGAAAACAGAACCAAAGGAACACTGTAAGAGCAGGCATCAACTCTGAGCTTAGAACGACATTTGAAGATGCAGTAAAAAAACTACTCGAGATGGAAGGAGGACTGGCACTCTTCACGTGACAATGAGGCTCTGTTGGCCAGAAAATGAAAAATATGTACAATAAATAGGCAGGAATAAAACCATAGGATTAATACAAAATAGGAAGCTAAACCGCACCCTTCCAAACCGAGTGGAACCGACATCCATGTACGCTTGGTCTTACCGCTAATGGGACACCGGGACATATCCTGAAAACCCTTACTTATGCAAGTAATCCCACTAAAATCAATGGGAACCCACGACTGTAATGACTGCTTCCTTGTCTCCGCTAGGGATTGCAAGGTCAGGACCATTTTCTGTGCAATATTGGATGAATGCTAGAAAATCAATATCTCTATTGAGATGACTTCTTTTGGAGTAAAAATAAACCTGGATCATTTTAAGTTCAAATGTTCATTGTTCCTGGGTGTTTTTATAAATTCCTTTTGAAAGCAAAATGGACAAATCAAAATGGAGTGAAATGCTCACCTTTTTGGTGTGTTTTACAGCTTGTTTTTATAACTAGCTTTGTAATGCCATAAAGGTTAAAGGCAACTTCATAGTTTCTTTGTATTTATTCTCTATCAATTAAAATAGACGTAAGCTCAAAGTCACTGTTTCACAGTATTTTTGTTTTAAAAATTCTCTCTATTTGAATGACTCAGGGACGGGTGGGAGGAAAGAGAATGCCAGAACCTGTTGTTTCAGGAATTTTGCTGTATTATGGAAAATTTGTTGGTCTTTTTGCCAGAGAAATTTCAAAGCAAGGAGTTTCTTTTTTAATAAAAAGATTTCAGTGCAGTCATAGAACTATAACACATTGTGGTGGAGAACTGCTTTGGTACCATGGGACCCTCCCCCCCTTCAAGTCTGTTCACATTACAGGTTATTCTTGTATTTCAGTCACTATGGATCACCTTCAGCTATCATTTTGTTTAAAATGCCTGAACCTAGCTTGGTATTTCTGTGCTTAGTTTGCTACTAATGTACAATTACACCTACTTGTAATTGTGTCCAAATTGAATTTTCATACCGAAATACGTTAAATCCCTGTGTTTGGTTGTATTATACTTCATTTGTGGTAGGTCAAAAGGATATTCTGATTAATCCAAGGCACACAAATAAAACTATTTTAAGGATTTTCTAATAGCTTCAGGTTGTTCTGCAGCAATCGCAAGCCCTTGTGGTCTTGAATGAAAGTTTAAGTCCCATTCCCATTAAGGCGGAGATGTGATCAGTTTCATGTCTGGCACGAACAGCAGACTGCAGCAGAATTCAAATAGTGGTTACAAAGGAGGTCTTCTCAGAGAGAGTAACAGCTAACTCCTTTAACCCTAATTATTATCAAAATACCTTAGAAATGTAAGGTCCGCCGATCGAGAAGCTAATGAATAGGAATTGGTGTGCTGTCTCTCAGAGAGAGTTCCTTAAAATTTTGAGAAAATACATCCGAAATCCATTCTGCATCCACAGAACCCTAAACCTGAAGGATTTGGTTGATCCAGATCAAAAGTTTTTTGCAAGGGATTTTATTTACCAAGTATTAATGGAAGGATCAGTTCTCTTTCAGTCTAGCTTAATGGAGATTTTGGACGATCAAGAAATGAAACTCCTTTGATGCCCAGGGTTCAGCTAAGGTGATTGTGTTGTTCCTAGGACCAATACAAAAGTATGGACTTACCCTAGGATTCCAGCACAGCTGGATTTACTGGCGGGCTAGGGAGCAAATCCAAGGATGTGTTCAGTGCTCACTCCTTTTACCCACCTCTGCACAGCTTGCTTCCCACCCGCTGTGTGATGTATTAGCCATAACCTTCTTCCACTCTTGCACAGCTGAACAAGCCCCTGTAGTTTGGCTCTACGACTGCTAACAACATTGCTGACAGAGCAATGCTCTGCAACGTATAACAATAAGCTGTTGCAACACATACTTACCTAATGATGTACACTTTTCAGATACACCATGTTTGTATTGTTTTCGGAGCTGTACTACTCACAGAACATGTTCGCTAGCACTAACATTCTTAATAGTACAAAAAAATGTAATTGAAAATCCAGGAGAACAATTGGGACCATTAAAACCTCACCAAGCACAGCACAATACGACAGCAAGTGATCGCCAGTGTCTTCATTGTGCGCCCTACTTTACTTGATTACCTGGCTGTTATATTATTAATGCAAACAAAGCTAACTCAGAACACAAAGCAGTGGGCAACACTATCCAGTGTGTTTTTCAACTAACTGTGCTGGCTACGGTGTAAGAATAAAAATATTCCAATTCTTGGAAAAGTGTAAAAATCAGGCATCAAATCAGCTCAGATACTTACATATATCTTTTTGATGTGCTCATATGATAGGGGAGCAGATTGATAAAGGACAGAAGAAACACTAAATATGCACCATGACAAACAGTGAAAAATTAAGTATTGCAACTAACATTAATTACACTCCAGTAAGATGAATAGGCTGCTCATCATTAATGAGAATGTACACCTTTGTCTAAGTTTCACATCTACCTGTGATAAATGTGCTAATGGCGATAAAATACATCATAGTAACATTTGAATTAACAGCACACTAATAGATTGACATACAAGTATGAATAAAGCATTTAATCATAAACATCGCACCACACCCAACAGCAAATTTTCTTTTTTGCATATATATCAAGCAAAACGCATAAACATTACAATCTTATTTTAATTTACGCTGAGATAATCCAATAGCGTTACCTCATACTATGAGAATATTTGTAATGCATATTATTAGATACTTACACAGTGGTTTTTGGGAGACATTCAGGCAGTTTATTTAAACAGTAAGGGGGATTTCTGAATAGAAAGGGTGGGGCTTGATCTCAGTACAAGCTACCCACTGACTCTTGCCCATGTGGCGGGGATGGAATACTCAAGCAGTCTTCATGATGGCTTGACTCTAATGCCTATTAAGGGATTGACTTTACTTTATGCTTAATGAAAATCAAAGCAAGCCCACTAGTCTACAGTGCTTATCCGTATCTTTAGGAGCCTTTCTCCCCCGTGTTTCCGGTGCTTTTTTCCTGGCAGAGAGGCACAGGGGTGATTGAGTCACACATGCAGCGCAAATGTCAACACCATTTTGGAGCGGCTGGGGCGGCCAGCTGCCGTGCCGTGCCCTGTGCCTCCACCGCAGCCCTACAGGGAAGGTCCCCCAGGTGGCCATGACAGACCACTCCCAACAGACATGTCCCAGTTCACCCCTTGCCCTCTGCATGGCTCCTGAGGCACCTCGGCCTGGAAGCCACTTCTGTTTATCTGTGAAGGGCCACCTCAGAGCACAGCTATGTTACCTAACGCTGCCACCGACAAAGCACATGGAAACGGTTGTGCTCCATTACAGGGTCTCAGCCAGGGGTGAGCAGGTACTCCCAGATGAGGAGCTGTAACAGGCAGCTGGAAGTGAAAATTCGTTACACTGCTCCAGCCAGATTCACAGGACAACGAATCACCGTTCTCCCCTGGCAGAAGAGACTTTGGTCCCTTGGCTGACAAGTGATTTATGCTGGGCATGGAGCCAAAGCGCACCGGCGCTATCTGGCACGAGCTTTCCTCGCCCAGGGCCAAAGCTCCGAGTGTGGCTGGGAAGGAAGAGGGCTGGATTTCACTGCCCGTCTCCTTCTCTCATGCACTGTCCCCAAAGCCTCCACTTCAGTGAAGAGCTCGGCAAATGAGAAAGCAGAGGGAAGAAGAACAAGAGGAACCTGCAAGCTCAGTAGCAGCAAGTAGTGCTCTGCTACAGGCAAGGCTAACAAATGGTAAAGACCAGCTGTAATTCACAGAACAAACATTGTGAATTAGTTACATGTTGCCGAAAGGGAATTGCTTTAGCCTAACAGTTTCCTGAAGATCATTCAAACAGTGCAAGCTCATCAGTGTATTTTTAATGCAATTAAGCAGATGGTTTAAAATACTTTAATTACTGCCAGGGCTCACCTAGGCTGCCCAGTAGATGACACTGGACCTGTGCAGTGCCTGTTACAAAAAGCTTGTTATAAAATCCTAAAAGACAGTATACAAGCAATGTACACTACTCAAGCACAATTCATTCATCTGCACGGACCACAAAAAGGCTCTGCAGAAGGTCGGCAGGCCTACGGACACAAGTGAAAAATCATGCCTGCTACCATCCTTGTAAACCGCACTGTGCCAAGACAACTTGCGCTGGTGTTCTGCTGGGTGAGGCTGCAGCAGCTTCCCAGGGGGAAGGAAGTCCCCACGTGCAGAACAAGGCACACACTTGTGGCCAAAGCACTTCAGTCTAGCTTTCCTCTTCTATCTAAACTGATGGAACTCTCCTGGAAAACTGAAAGTCTTGAAAACTAATGTAGGCATTTCAAACTGTTTATATGCTTTATACTATTCCACTGCAGCACAAGCAAGCCAGCAATATAATACACGATGGCTGCACTGGTAGCATATATTGAATTCAATACTCATATTGAAAGCATGTATTTTATTCTTTCTTTGTTACACTAAATGGTACATTACCCTAGCTCTGTTTTCCTTTACATTCCAGCTGGCAACTTATTGATTAGGGGAACACTTCTGAGCTTCTCCCTCCCTTGCAATAGTCTTTATAATTTCACATTTCTAAATGCTAAAAGTGCACTAACGCAAGTGGGAAGAGTTTCCTCTGCTATTTCACATACTTAAGGAGAAGATGGTATCGATTCATATGCTCTGCTCTGAAAGTGCTTTGCAAAGGCCGTAAGTATTATTATTTTCATTTTAGCAAGCAGGAAAATGGCACACAGATTGCCTAAGGTCATCCTGCAGATCAGTGAGAGAATCAGCATTAAATTCAGATCTTCCGGGTCCCTGTGCAGAGACTATTCTGCTGTACTATTTTTGGAAGGTCAGAACCCTCCAAATGAAGCACGGCCATGATACACAACCCATTCTCGCAGTATAAAAAAAATTTATGGCATTAAAAACGTTTTTTTCTCTTGTACCTTTTAATGGCTATAATCATGGAGTGAATTCTTTGTGTTAACAAAAGAAGAGCTGAAAGAAGCAAAGTTTTATAATTTCAAGCTGAAGAAATTTACACCAGTATAACTCCTACCTCCTGGGCTCTAATGATGTCAGCAACATAAGCACTGTGTGCAGCAACAGCTGAAATTTTGCTTGTACAAATTTTGAGTTAAACTCTGGGTCATGGAGATAATTTCCTTTTAAAGTTTTAAAAATAACTATATATATAAATGTATTCCTTATCAAAATTAGTGTGCTTTTGCAGAAATCTATCTACCTAAATAAAAAAAAAAAAGATGTGTGAAGTTTTACTAATCAGCTAATAAAATTTGAAGCTCGTGGAAATTTCAGTATGTGCCACAAAAATACCAGCTTGGTAAGTTGTGGGTCAGTACCAGCAATGGTAAAAAATGGTTCAAGTCTGCTTTTTATCTGTATTTTGAATATTAGTTTTGATATTTATTCTGACACTAAATCTGCTCTTTCCAAACCTTCTTTTTACTGAAGTTTATTGTGACCTGAAAATACAAGCCTGTCTTCACCAATAAATTGTCTCCCACACTTTTTCCATGTCTCCCTGATATAACCACAGTATTCTGAGGTTTAACTAGTGAAACCTAAAAAATGTATTAGTACAGAGAAAATTAAATGAGTGATGATCCTTGAGGTCCCTTCCAACCTGGTATTCTATGACCTCTCATACACAGAAAACAAAATAAAGTTCACATATTTCGTTGTTATGTTTGTTAAAAATAAAAAAGTAATTAGAAATCCTAAAGGACAGCCTGGGGGAATACTGCCGTTTTACTTCAGTAAGACTGTCAATATATAGCATATAACACTCAGTTCTCGCCTTTACTTTGCATGAGCAACTCCCGCTGACGTCAGTATGTTCAGACTGACTGCACGATACAATTTTCCCATGGCTGCTGTTGCTATTTTCAAATGGATAATGCTGGTTTTTTTAAGCCCACAGTTCTGAGTATCCTTAGTATTAGGCATGACCTTTTTATGCAGGCTTGTTCACTGATCTCAACAAGTCCGCTCGGTAATCTAGCAATTTGCTAACAACAGCCTCGTAAAGAAAAGTAACACAAAGCTCTCATTCTACATGCAAACTATGCAAATATTGTATATCTCAGTAACGTGTTTTGCAATCACTGTTTCAAATGTCTGTGGTCCTGGGGGATATTCTAGCTGTTCCGGGATACGGGAAACAATTAATCTCTGGAGACAAACATTATTTAATTGGACTAATGACTGATTTACTAACATGAACTACACTTGAAATGTGCAGTAATTTATTTCTTTTACTCACCAGGGACTGTTGTTTTTTTGAAATAGATCAATAAGAAACCAAAGTAACAAGGTATTTTAGATTCATTACTTTGCAGAAATGTAACTTTTAAATGTTTAATCTAGATGAAGTATTAACTCCAGTGGGTCAATAATTAACTTAATTTTAAGCAACAATTTGATTTTTCTTATTTTCTTCACTGATCGATAGATCAAACCAGGTCTTTCAAGTAAGCTGTGGCATGAATAATCCCTGGGATGTAACGGATTACAAAACTATTACTGATTAATAACTCGGGATAAACTAAATCTCCACCTATGCAGTAGTCAAGATATGATCTTCACATGTAGGGTTTCCTGACGTGCTTTGTATTCCCGCATGGGACTTCTGCAGAAGGATGCGCGTGCAGCCCTGCATGGACACCGCCTTAAGGCATACTGGAAGACAGACAGCTGACAAACCCATACCCCTTGGAGGCTTTCAGCAGTTTATGGTCAGCTATGAAGGTCAATTATTTTACTTTTTAATTTCAGTATGTTGTTACGTTGTATGGCCATCAACAAATTTCCAGACACTGCTTTTACTGGAAGACTGGGGTTATAATCTCAAAGATATGGAGAGGTTGAAACCTAAACGTGTTTCCCCACACCCCTGTCTCGGACGATTTTAAAACAGTAAGGACCAGTATCATAAGCCTTTGATTTTCCATTGCACCAAGGCAGACAGAGCAATCTGAGAAATGTATGTCAGTATCTTCTTCACCTCAGACCTGTCAACCATATTTTTGTAATCACTCTGTTCTTTAAAACACCACCAAATTAAAGAGAGGCAAAGCTGGTATGCTTAATTCCTAACTCAGAATTCTGCAGTCTAATATGATGGGAAGTGTGTCTTTTTCCTGATGGGCATTTTGAACTCCCTTTTTTTATACTTTTCAGTCATTTAACTTTAGATAACCTGGGCTAGGCAGTGCAGAACTGGAGAAAAGAGCAGAGACTGGAGGCTGGAACACAGGCTTGACACTGTAAGGCTGTGATAATATCATTGCAGTATTGCTACTGGGTACTGTCACAACACCACTCGCAGTAACTGTTACATCACCCACCTGAAGGCATCCAGTGCGTCATCTATCTTGTTCTCAGCCTAACCCATCAGCTGGGGTTGTGCAGTTACACTGCTGCTGGCAATTAGAAAAGAAATTCACAGTATCTTTCCTCCATTTAGAAAAGAAAGTCACACTATCTTTCCTCCCATGAAAGCTTCTGAAAACGTTTCCACTTTCCCTTTCAGGGATGTGGGGCACAAAGAAAATTCTTAATCTTTGCCCTAGGTTTAAGGCTGGGCTGCCTACTAAACGGAGGACAGATGCTCTCTATTAACCCCCCTTTTTTTTTTCCCCTTCTCGGAGGGGAAAAAGAAAAGGGAGAGGGACTTATGGGTTGGAAAAATTAAAACTGCTTTAGTGAAACAATAGCAATAAAAAATTATAATAATAGTAATGGGAAATGATGAAATATATACAAATACACACAAAACCAAGAGCTCCCCCGAGGACGATCACATCACCCCAGACGCTGCAGGGCAGGCCCTGGGAAAGTCCCGGACTGTACTCAGCAGCGGACGGGAACTGGATTCAGGAACGCACGGATTGGGATCGAAGGCAGAAGAAACGGATAGAGTCCTCCTTGAACGCCAGCCACAGAAGAAGTGCTTGATGCTTGTGATCCCTCAGCTTTAAACTGAGTATGAGGCGCGTGGGGTGGAATACTGTGTCGGTCACTTTGGGGTCACCTGCCCTGTCTGCTGCTCCCTGCAGGTGTGACCCTTTTACACTCTTTCACCTACAGCACATAAGAAATTTAGCAGCGACCTTGGTTTCTATAGGAATAAGTATAAGCAAGAGCCTCTCTGCATACCATTCATACTGTTACCTTAATGATAACTATAAACATCAAGTGTTATCAATTCTAGAAGCAGACCCTGTCTGAAAAATATGTTACCTTCAGAAAGTGCAGTCACTTAGAAGAGGCTTAACAGAAAAGTAAAATTACCAAATGGAGAATTGGCTCTGTTCTAGTTCAAACCAGCACAATCTTCTAGGATAGGTAGTACCTATATGTTAAAGATCCATTTAGCATTAGTGAAAAAATTATTTTTCTCTCCACAGTTAACAGCTATTGATATATAACAACTGTAGGGCTTCGGAGCCTTACCATCTACTCTGTATCTCAACAGAGCTGCTACAGAATGGCTAAGGATCGGAACCTTACATAGAGTAGGTAGGATTCAATCTACCCATGCCATCCCATGATGCAAGCCTTCAGCTTTAAAAAGCACCAGCGTTTAACTGGGCCTCAGACCTTGCAAGAGTTGCAAAAGATGCAATGTTGAAACTGAACTCTTGCTGCCTGACACTATCAGCTACATGAAATTCATCAGCATGATAAGTGTTCCCCTCACGCAGTATCAATAGCCATCTTTCTTTTGTGGTATGAAATTAATCCTTCACTTGAAGCAACTTTCTCTTGGTCACTATATCTTATTTCTTGGCGACAAATGGACAGGTTGTGCTACAGAGGAATCCAGTATAAAGGAGACGAGGCAATGCAAACAGGCATGCTGTAAACCTCCCACTATCTACCTCTTTGGCATTTCAGCACTGCTATCACCAGCTGCTCAGCAGAATGATAAAAGTTAGTATTTCCCAAGTCTCAAGCAAAGGAAACAGGAGCTTTTTTTCCGTTTTCACACATGGGCATTATTTGGGAATTGCAGTCTTGCAAGGCACGGCAAGAACAGGGTACACTGTTGGGTAGGTGTCGGCTCCTCTTATGACAGCCTACCTAAAGGACATTACAGCAAGCAAGGCTGAACACTCTAAATAGTTTTCAGCCTGTGGTTGTCTGACATAGTCCAGTCCAAACAAGCCTGATAATGACAGCCCTCTCAAGAGCTGTCACAAAGTTGCATTAATAGTACATATTGGAATGAAATTTCTGAAGCTTCTTTCAAGAAAGATTTTCTGTGGCATCTATCTGGGGAATCTGGGTTTTTGACATACATCTTGGAGCCTTTATGTTTCCTAAAAACATACTGACATTTAAGAAGTGTATTCTTTGGCAAGGTTTAAATACGTCACGTTTTGCAGAAATAAGATGGCAAAAGGGCTTGCAATTAACTTGGGAACATTTTTGGAATTTGACAAGCTCCTGCCATTTCTGTGATCTTTGATATTTTCTTGAAATATCACCAGAAAACCTATGCCTAGCAATAAAACCTCATTTAGTTGGACTGTTGAAGTAAATAACGTTCCTTAAATGTGCTCGCTTCACTTTTTCAATTACCTTCTCTGGCTGCATCTTTACAGTTTTCCAGCCTCAATCCTCTAGACTTTTCTCCCTTGAGACACAAGGCTGCATGGTGCCGTGTCACATCATTGGTTACAGCTCAAGTAGGTTCAGGGAAGTTCTCAACTCCGTCAGGTTTACCTAAAAGCTGACAATATTACAAAGCTCAGTTGTAAGAAGATCTAGAACTTAGAACCGGGGAAAAAAATCTAATCATTCTACCTCAGAAAGAAAGACACATTTAAAAAAAAAAGGACACATTATTGTTTTTAAAATATTTAAGGCAGCATTTTCTGCATTAAGAGCAGGGTTAGCTTTAGCAACGTCATCTTCAGACTCTTTCTGCTGTTTCATAACTTCTGCCTGAGTAGCAACAACCTGGAAAATACACCACCTCCACTTTCACACCCACTGCGGTCGTGCTGCATGGCAAACAATCACTGGAAGCAAATGTATTTACAGCCCAATGAAACCAACATATTTACAACCTAGTCCAGCTCAGGAAACCCCTCAACTTCAAATTCAATTGCACAGGTGCAAATGACTGCCTATTTAACACTTGATTTAAATTTCAAGTTTTTACAAATTAAAAAGGCTTATTATATATGCCGTACCTATAGCTCTGAAGGATACCGTTTCTATATGAAAGCTACAAGATTTGTGAGTAGTCTATGCAGTTAAATAAAAACATAATTTTAACATCTTAAAATTTAAGCATTATCATTCTAGGAAAAATGGAGGCATATGAAGTGTCACTCACCAATATGATGAATTTGTATATTTGCAAATGAACAGGTTATTTGTTAATGCGGTAAGGCAAGCAGATGAAATCTGTGACATACTGCCTTCTGTAATATTTTGCATCTCTTATTTCCATTAACACTCAATGAATACGCAATCTGAGAGCGCAGAGAAGTGCTATGAGGATGACTGTCACCAGCATCAGTAATGTCAACAAATGTCTCGCATTTCAATCAAAAGGAATGCATGCACTGGACAGAATGAACGAATGGAAACTGATTCCCAGCCAGATGCTGTGCCAAATCACTTGAATTTATGCCGAGTGGCAATTGTGCAATAGCTGGAAGTTTGGATGCACATCCCTCACTGTGAGTATGGTCATACTAAAAAGGGTGAATTAAATCAATGCAAAGCTGCTTTCAGTTGGATGTGAAGGCTAACAGAAATGTGTTCTAGTTCAAAGCAGAGGAGCAGGCAGTGACACTTGTTACTAAACACTAGCTGGCAAACATGACACAAAGACAAGACCTGAGGCAGCAGTCTCCATGTTGATCGGGTGTGTATCACTGTTAGAGGAACTCAAGAAGCTACCCTGTTTTCTAGATTCCTCATCTTTCTTGGCAACAAAGGTGAAACTCAGGGGAAGAGGAGGGGCCGGAGGGCAGCAACAGAGTACAGAGAAGCCATACGCTCTCTGCTTTTCCTTTCATATAAAGAGAGAACCTGGGGTCTTTGGACAAACACATAAAAAAGTATCATCGGGTACAGAATCTTCTGTAAATGATCCAAAGAAACAGGTTTTAAGAGTGCAACATTTTCTTTTTAATTGCTTACCAACTGTTTTATTGCGGGTGCAAAGCTGAGGCCCTCCCCCTGACCTCATGCCTCTGATACAGAGGTAGAGTTGCCATTGCATCCGTTTCCATCAGCCATGGAGAAAGAGAACAGATTATCTTGTTTGTCTGTGCAGTCTTAAAAAATAAACATGTATCCACAGGTATTCAAACAGTAGAAACTCCGCCCAAAAATGTGCCTCCTCCACACATTGCCTAAACCCTGTAGCCAGACCAGCTCTGAACTGAGCTACTCACTTTTAAAGCTGCTTTGAGCAGCCACCACCTCCCAGAGAGAGAACAGCCGGGGAACAGGGACAGAGGATAAAAGCATTGGTCCTGCAACTCCCCTCCCAGGTGGATGCAGCTTGAGCTATACCAGTATGAATGACTAAATCACCATGTATACATAAGTATGTATGCGCAGATGTAAATATTGTATTTAGGTTTATATATATGCCGGTGTATTTCTATTACCATCATACAAGACATTAGCTCGGTTCCACTTTATGTTCATGTTAGTAGGTGTATGTATTATTCTGTTCAACATCATCTGTGATGACTTTTCCTTTACTAAGTTCTTCTGTGCACTGTCCTATTTTGTTAATCTGTGCCTTGGCGTCTTTGTTTCTCTGATGAAGTCCTCTCTCTCAAACAGCAAGCTTAGATCTCAGCTCTTCCACCTAAATTATTACAAAGAGAATTGGTAATTAAGTTTTAACAAGATTTAAATTATATTAAAAACAGACAGTTAAAAGGAGACACTGCCTTGGGCTTTGTTGTAAATTTGTATAATTATTTTTCATCCTCTGGAGGATGCATGATTATGTTTCTGTATTTATAAAAATACTGCCCTGGAGGCACTAAAGTGAATTTTATAGTCCACTGATTTGCATATTAATGTTAGTCTTGTGGTGTCAAACGTATTTTTTAGCAAATAAATGTCCACGACAATTATCAACATTTTCAAAGAATTTGATAATATTCTTGACCCGGAGTGATTAATTTAATTTATTTTCTTTAAAAAGGTATGCTGTAAAGACAAAGTAAGAAAATCAGCACACCACAGCACAGTGATAAACATATAGCAGAGATATGAAGCAGATGAACTAAACAAAACATGTATGGATTTTTAAGTTTTTCATCATAACAGTTTTGGTAAGTAAATGCTAGGTAAAGTCTCAGGGTCTGAGCCAAAGCTCTTTGAAGTCTCTTTGTATACTTGATTTCCTACAAAAACATGATCACTGTGAAAGATCAAACTCTTGATCAAGTGTCCTTAGATACTTTTCAGAATGAGAATAAAAACCAGGGATAAAAGAGAATTATTTGCTACAGCCCCAAACCATAATCAGAGGCTGGAACTGCAATGCCCAAAGTTTGTATCACCAGTATAGTGAAGGCTCTGGTTTAATGGTGGAAGCTCACAGACGTAGAGCCATCTCTTCTATGATGCTATACACAGGAAACAGTAGTTAGGTTAAGATTTCTACTTCTCATTTATGAATCTACCCTGTAAAATCCTAATAGATTCACAGTTGTTTTTAACCCTGATTTGTCTTGCATTTCATAATTTTTAAGAGGCATTTTCAAAGCCAGAAGTCCTACTCCTACAGTGCAAAGAAAAGGCACAGGCTTTTGAGGCTTGTCTATACAACAGCAGAATAACAATAATGATATCATACTACTTTAGGATCCAGTTGTTATGTATATGTAGAGAAAACTGTTAGCAGCAGTCAGTCAAAAGACAATGAACTCAATGGGAGATTTCTTTGTGCACGGATGGAAAAATTACAATCATAGTTAATAGTAATCCATTTTTTTACCAAGCTAAATCCATTGGCCTTGCAGTTTATCTCCCTATGGAACTAACGTGTTGTCAGCTGAAATAATGTGTTGTTATTATCAGCGCAATAATTAGCATTGTAATAATCTTAAACAGTTATTTGGATTAGAAACTTGTCATATGGTCCAAGTTTATAAGGGGAGCTAAATATAAATTTTGTTATTTTTACACACAGACAGTGGAGATCAGATGCTTGCTGCGTGCCAAAAGTTAAAAGAGAAAGTGCCATCTCAGGGTCTAATACTAGCAGATAAGGTGAATTTTATGAAAATGGTTGAGTGTCAGTCAACCGGTGGCTCAGGGCAACACTTGTTAGGCCATAAATGAGCTGACCGCATGTTCAGAACTACAATTTCCATGAAGTCTCATTCAAGATATTAATGATTGTTATTTAACTGTGACAAAATGGTGTCACAAGGGGAATGTATAGCTGACGCTCTCCACCAGTCCCTTACGAGCATAACTCCTGATATGTGACCTTTTGCCCTATATACGTGAGCCAGAATGTTTAAAGAAAAAACAAAAATGCTTTAAAAATAAAAGTAAAATAAAAGATGAGCAGTCAAGACTGAGTAAAATGTTTCTGTGATGCTTCAAGGTTGATTGCCAATCAATCATGTATATAATCTTGGGGATGAAATGAGGTGGTCTGAAAAAGCAAGCACAGAAAATTCTTGTTTCTTTTTTTAAAATCAAGAAATCTTTGGTGGGTTATTGAGATAATTTGTACTTGGAATTTTGTACCCACAATCAACAGCAGGAAATAAATTATAGATGTGATTCTATGGAACTTGCCCTTGCAAAGTGCTAAGCATCAGCTTTGAGATGAAAGGCAGTCAGGGGTTGAAAACGCTGAGCTCCTTGGAGTAGCAAAGATGAAGAGAATAAATTACAGTACTGGCAATGGATCAGATATGAGCACACAATCACTGTTCTGCAGGGTAAGTCATGGAACATGGCACAATATTTATGCTAGCCTTGTTGTGGCTATGAAAGGATAGGCTGTGAAACTACCTGATCCAGTATAAAGCCTGCCACGCAAAGCGTATCTTCAAAAATCTTTGATTAAGTTTCATAGAATACCAGGTTGGAAGGGACCTCAAGGATCATCCAGTCCAACCTTTCCTGGCAAAAGCACAGCCTAGACAAGATGGTCCAGCACCCTGTCCAGCTGAATATTAGAAGTGTCCAAAGTTGGGGAATCCACCACTTCCCTGGGGAGATTATCCCAATGGCTGATTGTTCTCATTGCGAAAGTTTTTCCTCTTGGTTTTGATTTGAGCTAGCAGAGCGAGTTGTACTGGCGTGGACCTTTGTATACATGAGGCTGGAACGGTTTTGACTCGGAATCACAAGCCACAAACCCATATTTAATGTCTTGTAGTCCCATGATTTATAACATCTGACTACAAACAGAAAAGTATACTTACTGTTAGTAGAACATACTTATCCTTTGTTTGCAGTGTAAACCTTCTGTAAAGAAAGAGTAAAGTTTGAGGTCAGGACCTGTTTATCTTCATGGGTTTGCCAAAGATATAATGAGGTTTACACATACAAAGTTATAAACAGTACTGCATTTAACAACAAAGAAATATTTGGAAGAGCTACCCGTAGAGATGCAGCTCACGATTCTAAAAAATAATTTTCCAGTTTTTCTGTTTTCTCATGCTTGCCCTGGGATTAAAAGTAAATTCAGAGGAAGTATTCTTACACATACACAATGCCACTTTATGAAGGAGATAGAGTTTTGCAGGCAAATGTTCAGAATTGCTACCAAATTTTCATTTTAATTGACGCTAATAATTGGGGATCAGTTACTGCTTGGCTTGACTCTGTGTGTGCGTGGCAGGGGAAAGACGAAGAGGGATGGAGAGATGGCCAAAGCAGCCTTCCTTGTCTTCAGTCAACGTGCAGGAAGTCAATCTCAACTGCAGTGCTCTGGGCCAGCCCATGCTGCCCCCCTGGGACGCGGTACTCCCTCCCATCAAGGGCAAAGGGGAAGAGTACTGCCGTTCCCACAGATGGGCTCAGTTCGCTAAAAGAGTGGCATCCGAGTGGCTGTAGTCCTACTCCAAACTGAGGTGGAATCCCAACTCTTTGAATTTGTTGAGACAATGTAACTCTGCCCTGTCCCTTGTTCTGGGTTGCTTGCATTGTGAACTGCTTAGTTCTAAGGGAAGTGAAGGTAAAACTGCTGCTAGGGTTACCTTTGATCTACACAAAAGCAGCATCACAAAGAGGCACTGGAAATCAGATTACACGCAACAGTGTCTGTGGTCCTGTGTAGCCACACGGCTAATGTAAAACCATAGAAAGCTCATTTATTACCAACACCTTGTTCCAAGAGTTTACAGCCCTGTTTCACACTTTGAATGCCTCATTATACAGAATCTGCACCTCTGGACTCGCTCTTTTCTGGGTGGTGTCATTTTGAAGTAATACATTATCCGTTTCCATCATCTCCTGATGCATTACCAGAGCAGATCAGAAAAACAGCTGGCTCGGTCTCTCAATCCTTGGCGTCCAGCAACAGCTGACTGTGATGATATATTACATGAACTCCTCAGCCTATCATTGTAATATATCAAAACAAGGTGCTGGTCTGAAGGTGTATTACTCAAAGAAAGGCAAAGCTGAGTGAACCTGTCCAGAAGAGGGGTTCTGGCTTAATTATGGAACAGAAGTTACAGTACACTACTCAGAGAAGGTTTGTTAGCTCCAAAATGTGGGTGCGTTGGTAAAATACAATTTGCATTCATAAAGATGATTATTAGAAGGTCATGATGTTACTCAGTTTGGAGACAAACACCTCAGCAACCAGAGTTCTGTCTAAATGTTGCCGTGTGCTGTGTATCAGAGAGGCCGCTCATTTTATAATTGAGTCAAGTGGGATTTGAGTTCGACGGATAAACATAAGTACCAATTCCTATTCTTTTCATTTCTTTATGGAAAACACAGAAATTAACCTGATATTTAAGCGCAGTAACTGAAAGAGCATCCCACCAGTGCCTCTTTTAGTAGCACTCTCAGAAGGTTCCAGGTGATGCTGTGAGTGTGAGGAAAAGCAGCAGCAGAGAAGAGGGCCTGAGGCACTGGCAGGGAAAGAGCTGGAGCTGAAAAAGGGAAAAAATAGAAATTGAGAGAATCATCAGCAAATAAATATTATTTAATTAAAGACTTTTCATAAGAGCTTAACTTACTGTAGCGATTTTCACCAGACTTCACATTGCTGGGTGAACAAGAACCTCTCATTGTCAAAACTGCAGACTTGCATAGGAGCGTCTTGGGCTCTCAGACTAATGGCAAATCTGTTTCCTCTTCTTGGGTCACAAGGGATGCAGTACAGAGAGTGTCTAAATTTCTCTCTCCATTTAACCAGGGCTTCCATTCTGTTCAAATGACAGGAAATGTTCCCTCTGGACTGGATTCACAGCGAGTATGATCTGCCCTTTTCATCTGCGGTCCCAGTGATGACAGGCAGGGCACAATATGGAGTACAACCAGTTAGAACTAAGGCACAAAAATGTCCACTTGCCTCTAATGCCAGAAGTATTATTTCTCAACATTGTTTCAAAGACTCAGCTGCGGCACCAATTTTCTGCCTAACTCAAGTTCTAGCTTCTTTTTAATGGGGCTCGGGATAGCACCTTCAGTGTATGCTACTGACTTCGCATCCCACTGTTTTCTTTACATTCCCACAGTATTACCCTCCCTGATCCTTTCCTTCTCCTGCCTGTCATGCTGCTATGCGCTCAGCTTTACATGCTTCCAGCAATGCCCTTAGAATTGAACCTTTCCTGTTGAAAATTCCTGTAACCTTACTTCAGTCCCTTTCCATCCTGTCACTCTATCTACACAAAGTAAACTTGGGTTGGTTTGCTGCAGATAAACATATGCTAAAACCAGAGCATAGCATGATAACACTTTAATCTGTATCTTTTCTTCTTTCTCTGTTATTCTTCATTGCTCTTCGTCTAAGAAGTAAAGAAAACTTCTTGAGTGAGAGTTGCAGCATCTGAATTTACATTATTAGCAGAAAAATCCCAGATATTAATTTTATGGTGAATTGCAAAACTGAGGAACATACATTGTTCTGCTCCGTGTTTCTGCTCAGCAGAAGCAGCCAGTATCTAATGCTCCTCAGCAGGTATGTGAGAACACAAGTTGATCTGAGATGGGGACAAAGGGCAGCAGTTGGTGTAGTTAACACAGTCTATTATAAGCATTGTGAATCAAAGACATACCTGAGAATGAACATTTCACCAATGTCTTCATTCATCAGGATAATTTTAGCTCTATATTATTATTTACAAGAAGATCTAAACAGTCCTTTATTTACGAATGAGATGGCTCACATCGATACGCATGACAAGAACCCCTGAATAGAACACGCAGCAAGAACAGATTAAAAGTGTGATGAGTAGTTACTGACACTGGACTAACACAGGGCTGCCACACGCGCTTTTGTAAGCCTTGAAAATGGTTCGGTGTGTTACGGATCTAGTTGTGAATGTGGATGACGTGTCCTTTGCTGCAGTATCTCGCTGTATTGGTGTTGTGGGAGAGTGTGAGTGAGGATTAAGGACAACAGAGACATGGGATGACACATGTAAACACCAGTTACAAAATAACAGGAAGGAGAGGAAATGATTAACGGATGATATCCCATAAGGATGCCTCAGTGAGGAGACAGGTGAGACAGCTGCCGAGATAAAGAGTGCCTCCATGAAAGGATCTTCTTTCACTAGCTTGCTGTTTTTTAAAATATCAAAGTCCTGAAGAATTCACTTTTTCAGTACAATGCGGAAGAGCAGCTCCATACCAGCATGGCCACCTGAGGTGTGTGCCCTCTTTGCCACACGACGCAGGAACTACTGTGACCTCCCCAGTCTTCCTTGCTGATGCAGGGACTCCATCTGTCTCAGCAGATAAGAACTTGGATTTTGCCACAGGAACGTAGCAATGCAAGTACATTAAAGAGTCAGAAATGCTGTGCAGTTAGCCATTTCCCAGTGTGACCTTCCTGGTACTGAAAGCAGAATAAACAGAAAATAAGAACAGGGTACTGTTTAAACACATCGTTCAAGGAAAATTAGCAGATTAAGAACTCTGGTTGCACTTGGAGTATCTATCTTTGTTCATTCGGAATACAGCTGGGCCGTATAACTACTTGTGATTTATTGACTGAAAGGGCTGGATTTGTCCATGATGGCCTGATCTAGTTGAAGATGTCCCTGCTCATTGCAGAGGAGTTGGACTAGATAACCTTTAAAGGTCCCTTCCAATCCAAGCTGTTCCACGATTCTATGAGTCAGGTCTACCAATGTCAGGCCACGCAGTGCCCGGTGGAAACCTCGCACAATGCTACAGAGCAAAGCTGGACGGAACCAGCGTTTGACCACGAACCCTCACCCCGTCCTTGAGCTTCACCCTATGAATTTTGGAGGGAATCACATGGAAAAAACAACAGAGTATATTGCACTTTGCAGATAAAAAAAGGCAAAGTATCTGTGTTGAGGCACTTGAGCATTCCTTAGACAAGACAGGGAAGGACAGACGGAGAGCTTTTGGAAGAAGAAACCTCGTTGCTCTACTTCTCTCTCTGGTAGATACTACCGAAGTATGGTAGTACCTGTATTACTGGGATATATGTACCAAGCAATGTTTTGATAAATTCTTATGTTTACACTCAGCAGCATTTTTAACCTGAAAAAAGTGTACCAGCCAGTCTGCGACCTCCATGGAGGGCTTAACATACACCAATGAATTAAGTGAATTACACAAGAAGCTCCTGTATATTGTGACAATAGCCAAAGCTAGGTGGCCAGTTAGGGACCTTGAGAGATTTGACAAAATCATAGTTTCATTACAATCTTTTCCCTGTTTTCTCTAATTGTCTTACCTGACTTTGGGGTACATGTGGTTAGTGCCTCAACTGGTACCTAATACTGCAAGTTTTCCAGAACATAACTTTTCTGCTTCCAAACACCATGCTCCCACCAAAATAGTGGTAAAAATAGTGGTTATAGTGTGCACCTGCTCACACACACGTATAAATAAATCCATTTTAATGAGCTGAATGAACCCATTCACTAGCCCAAGGCACACCCATACTGTAGGTTGTTTTTAAGAAGCACATAGAGATGATAGACTCAAACCCCCAAAATGCTCATACAGTTGAATTTTGTCCTGACTTTTACTAGCCAGTGAATTCAAGACAAAAGTGAACAAATCAAGGTCGACTACCTTGTATATCTTCTTTCTTTCTTTCTTCTATGAACTCAGAGCAATAAACTCTCCAGAGAAGGTCACTATTTTTTTAACCTCATCTAGGAACCTACTTGAAGTTAGTGTAGCACTTAATTCTGGCACTCTCTGCAATATCAGTGCTCCATTGTAATTTAGTATTTGCACAGCCGAGTTGCTATATTGTTCTATTTCTATGAAAATAATTTCTTGTGTTGACTACACTTATTCTTTTCGTCTTCATTTCTATATCATAAATCATCTTAAGCTCATCAGGGATATTATTAGTGACTTATTGTTACCTTTTTCAATGTGCTTTGAAGACCAACATTCCCCAGCCACAAGTGTCAGCATATTAAGTGCTGTTCAGACATTTGAACATAATATATTGTGTTTCTAAGGCTTCCGTTGTATTACTAGTATGATAATTATTACAGCAAATGATAAAATACTGCAAAATTGTTTTCTCCCCCCTTAATAACATAAATAAAAGGAGCAATTAATTTCCTACAATAAAAACAGGCAATACAATAACGTACAAATGTGGAGTTTCTTCATTATTGCATCAAATTGCAAAACGGAAACATATAATTTCAAAAGGCTCATAAGCAAAAATGGAAACACAGCTGATGTTGCGTCAGCATGTAGTACAAAACTGTGAAGCTTGCAGAGCTCACAGCTAGTTTCCTCAAATGAACCAGTTAACATTTCTAAATGAAAATACATAACACAAAGAAGCTTCTAATTTTTTTAAGGCCATACTTCCAGAATTTAAGGCAATTTTCCAGGATGTTACTTCTAGATATCCATCCAATACTATAAGCTTATAGCACCACTAGTTATTTAAAAATCTTTCTAGCATGTATAGCTGCGACTATAGCTTTATCGATGCATCTTACGACAGATGGCAATAGTGTTTTCAGATGGAATCTAGGTACTTCAAAAATCACACACCTTCCTCTACACCCCATATACTTACCAGATATGTTTTTAAACCCTCTTTCCACACTGGTGTTTTGGTTTATTTGGTTTTAGGTTGCTGAAAAAAGGTAACACATTTTCTGTGACATCTCGTGCAATTTTACAAGTATTCAGGGCACATTCCCTGCTTTGCATGGAAAATGTATTTGCACAGTTGTCAGAATGATGGACAGGGGGAGAATGATAGGAAGGAGCACCGATCTTTGCTTGTTATTACATACAATAGCCCAGTAGGAATCATGATGTGTTGGTGAGACAAACTGTGTCCCATTCTGGAACATATTAAGTTTGTCTCCAGGACACACATGACTTCACTAGGGTGTCTAACCTCATTCATAATAGATGCTAATCTTTTCAGGGCTGACTGATGACAGCACTTCCTGCCCTTCACGGAATTAGAGCTGGGTTTTATCAAAGGACTCAAACTGCCTGCTAATTAGACTAATTCCCTTCATCATGAATTATTTATTTCCATTGGTAACCGATCACTGTGACATTAATGGGTTCTGCTCAACTTAGTTTCATACTAATATACACTATAAGTTAAATGTTTAAAAACTCCTGATACTTCACTCCAGGTCAAGTGTATCTTCACATAACTCTTGATGTTTGCAATAAAGTTTTGATAATTAAAGACTGTTAGAATAAAGTGCTTATTGCTAGGAAAAAAGAAAATGAAGAATAATTTTAAAATTCTGAAATCAAGTTGCTGTTTTTTCCCCCCGAATGTGAGGTAATATGTACAAATTTATTTAAGATTAATAATAAGAGCTCTCTACTGCACCAATAGGGGTTCAAGGCAATTCACAGAACTGAATGCATACCCTCAGCCAGAACATATAGTGCCTGTGCATTCAAAATTCTCAAACAGTGCAAGAAGTTTCAGGGTTGTAGCATGAAAAATTAGTCCTGTACTTCAGTAGCAAGTATCAAATACAGAAACACAAAATAAAGAATAGCTGGACAGACAGCAGCACTGCAGCCCAGTACTATAGGGTGGAGAAGGCCAAAGGCAGAGTGCGGGTCATCAGGTGAGATGGAACTGGGAAAAACACAAAGCGTATTTCTGGGATGTCTTAGTGGCAGGATCTGAGCAGAAAACCAGAGGTCATCTATGCAATAAATACAAGGTCTCAGCAAGAGAACTGATGGCTGGTTTTTGGCATCACTGTTCAAAAGTTATACTGACAACTGAGAGAAAAATCCATGGAAGAGCAATAAAAAATTAGAGCAATTTAGAAAACATGACCAGTGGGGAAAGACTGAGAACAATGTCTAGAAAAGAGATGAGAGTACGATGACATCTTCACTTACGCAGAAAAATGTTATGCTTAGGCTGGTGACCAGTTTCCTCCACGTCCACTACAAGCAGGACAAGAAATAACCATTTCAGTCTGAAGCCATAAAGATTTAGCTGAGAAATTGGGAAAAGGTTTCCTAGCTGTAAGGACAGAGAAGCACATGTCCAATCCAGATAAGCAGGTTGTGGAATTCTCACCATAAAGGGATTTTGGCCTAGACTAGGTAAGCAGATGATTGTTAGGGAAGGTTGAGGTGCATGTGAACTCAGCTCAGTCACAAAATTATTTTCTAAGGCACGAAGAAATATAAGCTCAGTTACTGTAACACAAAATTCTCTTATAAAATTCTTCTTCGGAATTTTGCTGTTTCTAAAAAAAACCCTCATACTGAAAAGCTGTGATTATTTTAATATTTCTCAATTATAAGAATGTCTATTTTAGGGGCATTCTATACAGAATAACATCGCAATTTTCTGTAATTTAACTGTTGGTCTTTTCCACTGTTGTCACACAGTGAAACTGACTTTTACGCAATTAATTAATGGAATTTTTGTGACTCATGCATAGGGTAGTGTGGTTCAGGCTCCATTTTACAACAGCTTTGTTTCCTGTTGTAGTGGGTTGACCTTGTTTGGATACCAGGTGCCCATCAAGCTGCTCTATCATTCTCCTCCTCAGCAGGACAGCAGGGGACAAAATAAGATGGAAAAGAACTTGTGGGTCAAGATAAAGGCAGTTTAATAAAGCAAAAGCAAAGCTGCATGAGGAAGCAAATGAAAACAAAAGCTTTATGCTCTACTTCCCATCAGGAGGCAATGTCCAGCCACTTCCTGGGAAGTAGGGCTTCAGTATGCATAGCAGTTGCTCCAGAAGACAAACATAATAATGAGTGCACCCCCCCTTTCTCTTAGCTTTTATTGCTGAGCAGACATCACACGGTATGGAATATCCCTTTGGTCAGTTTGGGTCAGGTGTCCTGGCTACATCCCCTCCCAAGATCTTGCCCACCTCCCAGCCTTCTGGGTGAGAGGGGGAAATGTTGGTGAGACAGCCTTGATGCTATGCGAGCACTGCTCAGCAGTAGCCAAAACACCTGTGTGTTATCAACACCTTTCCAGCTACGAAGATGAGGGCTGCTATGGGGAAAATTAACAGCCAGACCCAATACACTTATTTACCTGAACTCTTTGGAGATCAAGAGACAACATACCATTTGGTTACTGATGTCCTCTCTGAAACTCTTCTCTTTCAGCAAAATTTAAAGACTTTCCACATGTTACGGAGTTGGGCTCAAAGTTCCAATACATTTTATATATACTCGTGACTAAATGGTGCATATTCTCACTCACTTCACAAGATAGGTTTTATTCCAGTTTGATTAATCTGTCTGTGAAATATGAGAAAAATGTGTACATGTCAGAAGGATCAATAAGAAGCTTGTTTGGTGTAATATTTGTAATGATAAGGTGAGTTTAAAATAATAAACAGCAGAAGACAGCTGGACAGAATAGTTTATAACCCTTAGCCTAATGAAGACTTGGACTACAGTATGTTTAACAAATAGTCTTTCTCCATATAAAAAGAACACGTATCTTTCTAATCCACAGTGGTAACACAGAAGTTAGATAAAAATGAACAGAGATGATATTCAATTTGCCCATGTACATTTCTATCACAGTGTGAAATACTTTGGCTGTGAAAATAAAGGTGTTATTTTTCCACTGTTGAAATAATACAGAATCAATAGCAGGCAACTGTGAGCCTCAATGGTATCAAGGGGTTTCTGTCGACATTCACAAACCAAATGAACAGAGCTCTGCTGGATTGAGATGTCACCAGAAACCCCAAGATGGCATTACAGCCTTGTTTTTCTAAGTTGTGGGTTTTTCTAATAAACACATCCAACTGCCTTTTTGTTTTAATTAAAAAGTAACTTTTTACATTTCTTTCAATTTTTCCTCTTTTTTTTTTCAGGTTATCTGCCCTGTTCTGCCTGCTTTCCTCCTTTCCTCCACCCTATCCTCCTACCTCCTGCCCCAACCATCCTCTTCTTGCCTTTCTCTCTTTTCTCATTTATCCTCTTTCTTTCCTGGTTCTCCAGCTCCCCAAACCAAACCATTTCTGGAATGGGTGACTTCGCTCAGTGTGTTAGCAGCGCTCCCTAATGTCATTTCACCAGCACAAACCACTCCTTCAGCACTGTAGATAGACTATCCTATTAAGCCAAAAGAAATGTCACTCATGTACCACTCGTTATTTGTACAGAATAAGAGACTTCAAGTAGCTCCTGATGCAGCATTATAAAATAGCTTTCATTTCAGAGCTAATAATACCTGACACTTGAACAGAGACTTCCATTCGATGTTCTCAAACCATTTCACAGGCATTAATTAATTACGTCTCACAAGTGTGCTCTGACAAACAGGCTAGTCCCATTTCACAGATGGGGATAACTGAGGAGGAAAGAGAGGAGTAATTTGTTATTACAACGTCTCTCAGGGCCCAGTCCTTCCCTGTTGTATTTAAAGAGTTTCTGCCGCTGGCTTCAAGCCAACACTGAGTAAATAACACTAAAGAGCAGTCAGATGTTCCAAGCCTCACTCCTTTAATAAGAGATCCTTTCTCTTTATATAGCAGAGCATGTTCTCCTTGCAAACTGGCATACAGACACCTTTGGGGAGATTTTATTTCATAACTCTAATTCGTAAGTTACTGAGGAAAGGGAGATTTTGTGCTAAATTGCTCTATCATCATAAATTAGACCCAGCTAACCCACCTTTTAATTCTTTATAAGCCTTTGACAGTGGGGGATTCTTGAAGGGGAGTATTTTTTAACATGTGACATGAAAAGTGTACTCTCCGGTAAAAAAATAAAGTGTGACGACAAATTTATCTTGCAGCTTCATGAAAACCAGCTAAGACCACACAATAAAAGGACAGTGGGCAGACAGCCCTTACAAAATAAATGTCAAAGAATTTGGATAGGCTAGTATCTACAATTTGCTTGAATTAACAATTAAAATTATGAGTGTATGCAGTGTTACCCAAACTGTTCCTAAGCTGTGCTTATCAGAATTAACTGGTATCGTGAGACGTGACAAAAAGATGTCACTCATGTCCTCTATCAAGGTCAGTTATTTGCAGTTATTTTTAGAAGTTTCTGGTTGTTTGACAAATTGATAGAAGAAAAATTACATTAAAATATATTTAGATATATTTTTATATAGAGTATACAAATTCAGAAGGGGCACCAAGACTTGGTGTGAAAGGCCAAGGAAAAGCAGAGTAATAGGTGGGGCAATCAAGGACAATGTCTTTAAAACAAGTAAGTTTTCACTGTGTTCACGTGCACAATTTAAGGCAGGATAAAGATGCAGGGTTCCTTACAGAACAGGAAGAAGGTCAGTCAGAAAAAAAATGGTTTGTTTGCTAATAGAGAAAACCTATTTAATTAAAATTGGACTTGAGCAAAGATGAAAGCACAGTAGGAAAAAATGAAGAATCTTGCACAGATGTTGTGTTTGTTTTTTTAAAATCCTGGTCACTGAAGAGTCAAGGAAGCGTAAGAAGATAAGTCTTCGTAGAGGGCTGAGGTAGTCATGGGGTATTGCACGGGACTGAGTGAGTAATTGTGTGGGATGCTAGAGCAGTGGAGCAGAACTAGACAGACAGGTTATTCTGAGAGGCAAAGAGAGCAGGAGGAAGTTAGTATTGTGGGTCTGGGAAATCAGATGTGAAGGACAAAGAGGGACAAGAAAGCAAAAAAAAAAAAATCAGCTAGGTTGAGCAGCCACTCATCCTGATTTGCTACAGGGGAGCAGAAGAGGATCACTGGAGTGAGAACAAGGGGAGCTGCACTGGACTGGGCACTTCCGGCAGCTGAAGAACATAATTTGTTCCTTGATTTTTAACAGTGTCATTATGCTTATGGCACACAAACCCACCTAATTTAGGAAGGGAATTTATCTCGCCTGGTTTGTAGGCAACACCTTGAAGGCAATGCTGACCAAACCACTCCTGTATTGTGACACAGTCTACAGCTTGTCTTAACTAAAGTTCCCTGCAAATATGAGCTGGTATGACACAATAAGTATAAATCACCCACCAAATTACAACCATTGACTCTAAGTACCAGCCCATGAGCAAACCTCCATATGAAGCACATCCAACCCAAATACACCCAGCCATAAACACTATAAACATAAACATAAATATAAACATAGGGGACACCATGCTATTTACATCTATCTAGAGGAACATCTCCATCCAAATTCCAAGCCAGAAGCTGGAAAGCAAATAAGTTTGCATGTATGTAAGATACACGTAAAAGCCTAAGCACTCCTGATTTCTCACAAGTCTGGCAGCTAGCTCATCCACCCCCTCAGGAAAACTGCTCTCCTCTTTGGAGCTGATGAGCTGGGATTTATAGACACTTGCCTAACTACAACATCCAGCTGCTGCTTTTGAAATGAAAGAACAGGTCTGTGATTTGTTACAAGACACCTACAAGCATAAAAGGCGCCCCCGCAAATTCTGTTGGTGATGGATCCTTTGCATATCATTGCTTTGAAATCAGCCTCCATGCTAAAATGAACAATTAGACAGTTGCCACAAAACTGACATAATTTTGGTTCCACATCTGCATATCACCCATCAGAATGGAGCCCGTGTTTCATTAGACTTTTGGACATCATCGAACAAGTATGTTGTGCAGCAGCAAGAGAGGGATCGTAAAAATCATACATATTCTACTGTACAGAACACTGCCAGCCACAGCCATGATCTGGAGGCAGCAACGTGCATTTTCAGAATTGTCTTCATACGTGGTCATATGAGAAACACAATCAACTGACAGAAAACTTCACAGGGAACTAGTGGATTATTATAGTGGCCATTTATTAGCATAGCATTTAAGTTCACCAGAAGTCCAGAGCCCATAACACTTATTACTTTAGCATGGTAATTTACAAGAGCAATAACTTTGAAATTTTTTTTTTTTTTGGTGACAAGAGATCCATGCTCAGCTAAAGTTATGCTCCGGACTGTCCCAAAGGTAAAGTGAAGGTTAGGCACATATGAGTACTTTGAACAAATGTCCATGGGTAAATTCAGCAAACAGAAATTAAAATCCTTTTTTTCAGTTCCTATAACTTTCCAAATCCAAAAAACAAAAATCAAGAGATATCTGCTTTGTTTCATAACATCTAATTATGCAACTGTTACTATTTCTGGAGATACTGGCCTGTGAGAATTATTCTTTCAGTATGAAGGAACCAAACAAAAAAATACCCAAACAGTAAAACTTCGATATTTATGCATGAGAAGATTTTTGAACCACTCAGTGAGTCATTTTATGGAGCAATTAACTTTCCTTTTTATGTAGATATTTTTTCTTCGTCTGCCACCTTTTTAATAGTCCTTTGCATAAATTGGTAAAATAATTTCTCATTTCCCTCAGAAACAACAGCTGCATTGTGAACTCCTGAATTGGCATGTCTCTGGAATATATTATAATAATTCAGAAACTGCTGCCATTTCTGTCAAGCTTTCATTCATACGAAGGTTTCTTCAAACATCCCATCCTCCCTCCTCCTTTCATGGCTATTGCTGATCTCAGTTAGATTGTGTGGCCACTTCCCAACTCCCTCTCCCGCCTCCAGTCTCAGCCCTCTCTCTCTCAAGCTCTTGACACAAATCTCCTTCCCTTGCCTCTCCCTAGGTCTGGCTCTCTGTAGCCTTCTCAGTCGAATTAGACACAAATGACTTGACTTTCAAAGCCCTTTGTGGCCTATCCACTCACCACTGACCCTCTCGTGTTCAATATCAAAAGGTCAGCTCTTGCTTCCAATTAGTCTATGAGCCAAGGTACCTTCCTCTGACTGAAATGCTTTCAAACAAGCCCAGCCGCGCTCTTTCCTCTGTTGCCCCTCACACTTGGGCAAGGAATTGCCTATCAGCATCTGCAAAGCCTTCACGTTCTGCCTTTTTAAATCCCCCTTCAGATCTTCACTTTGCCTTCAGAAACTGCAGCAAGAGCCAGGCCGTGCATGTGCCAGGGCGATGCTAACCAAACACAACAGGAGGGCTTCCTAGGGGTCCTCCCTTATCTGTACCTCATTGATGTCAGTCCTGTACAGGGAAATGCAATTTGTGTTCATCCCGTTTTGCAGCACCTCACTGGGGCAGCTGTGGATGATAACTTGAACTCGTGGGTCCTGCAAAGATGCAAAAAATAATGAACAAGAGAAACAGTGATAAGGAAAGCATGGATCCTTGGCTTCTAGGGCCCAGGCTCTGCCACTGCAAAGCTCACAGCAACTGAAAACTGTTACTGAACGCAAAGTCCTGGTCTGTCACCTAGAACTTCAGGGTGGACCTTTCTCATTTCAGACAGAGCTGCTAAGGCTGGCAAAGCTATACACAGCTCGTGGCTCTAACGTAGCTGAAGTCGGGTAGGATTCCACAGATTTGGCAAAAGTTTGTTCTCTTGATCAATTTCAGAGCCCTGTCCCAAGTACTAAAAATTCTTTCATTCTCAAAGAAACACTCACAAGTGTACTTTAACTGGAGCGCATTCACCCACCTTGCCCCAGCACTTCTGTTGAAAACAGCTGCACTGCTTTGGTTGCAGTTTTCCCAAAATCCCAGACTGAGGTATACATGCAGGAAAAATTTGTTCTGATAAAGGTTGTCAGTAATTGAAATTCTATTAAGTATCTGAAATTAATTCACACGAGTAACTGAAAACACGGCCACTCAATGGGAAGTGTAAGGCAAACTGATAGATGATGCTCCCAGCTCCATTATTACAAATACAGTGGTTTATTATGAAGATAATTGTGGGTTGTTCAAGTGGAGGATGGAGATGTGTGTGTGGGAAGTAGCAGAATGGATTAGCCAAGTGAGTAGAGTGTAGGTGAATAGCCGAATGGCTTCACTGTTAATTTCCTTGGTTTTTATGATTTACATTAGTATGCAGAGGAGTGAGATCTAACTCTAAGAACTTTTTGGAGCAGGAAAAATCACACATAATGTACACATAATCATGTGAAATACAGAAATACGGTGTACTGCATTACGTAATTTACTTGAAAGTTGTAGCTTGTTGACAAAGGCTCTGCTGGGTTTCACAACCTGGGAACGCAGCTTTCATGAAGCAAATTATTCTTCAAGAAATGAGCAACAATGCCATTTGCTTCATACCTCTGACACAATATTTAGCACTGTCATTTAAATATAATTGCTCTATTTTTACAATGTTAGCGCTATTGATAAATGCAGATTGCAAAGAATAAGTAAATTCTCTTATAGTGATAAAGTGATTGTTTATTAAAAAAAAAGTAAGAAAGCTGACATTTATACCACATTCCAGATTAAAAAAGAAATGTACCATTATTATGGTAGCTTAGTTATGGTAATGGTTCAAGGCTTTTGTGGAGCAGTATTTTTAATACTCCAGTGTAATCTACTCCAGTCATCCTTGACAGAGAATAAAGATGGGTTTTCAAGGATCACAGCTTTCAAGCTGAGTGGAAATGCCCATTTTCCATCTTGAGAGTAATCACGTACACACACACAGAAAAAAACAATGATATTTTGAGTGGTATTTATAAACTGAATCTAGGACAAAGTGCATGTTTCTGCCAAAAAACATTTTTTTCATGGCTAAATTCACTCTGTACCCAGAAATCCCATAGTGCTAGTAAAATTGCCATCTTTAATGGGCGTTTCATCCCTCTGGCAATCACAACTGCAGCCTTTAGCACTGACACGAAGCCATCACTTAAAAACAGCTTGTCATTTTCCAGTGAATATAAAATTTATACTGTTCTACAAAGTTGGAAGAAAAAAAAATCCCAAACCCACTAGCACTTGTTTCATGAGCAATATGTCAATATGTGTATATATATATTTAAACAGATATAAAATGCGAAGACTTTCGGCTCCACAGTTTACAACCTTTCCTCCATGGTGAAAATCCTTCCATGCCTGCCTGAAATGTTGGACAAATTTAGTCAGTTTTCAAACTGGCAATACAGCCTTGACCTCTGAGTTCAAACAACCATTCATGAAGGACTGGAAGCAAGAATCTGCATTTACGACATCTCAGTCAACTACACTCTCAAATCTGTTAAATACGGTACTCATTTGGGCGCAGAGAGCTAAGATCTGATGAGATCAGGCAGCAGAAGATTCTGCAGCAGCGGCCAGAGGCCCAAAATTTCTTTTTACCTAGTCATGCGATGCTTTCCCTGCTTTTCCCTTTGCTCACGAGGACTCAGTGCCATGTGAGGAGGATGGTTTCTTCTGGCATTGGGATACAACTTGGGTCTTACAGATGAAGAAACAGGAAATTTTGCTAATATCTATGCCTGCTCTATGTCACACTGAAAAACTGAATTGGCTTTAAAGTAATGAAGTAAGATATGTAAGATATACCTTTTTAATTTTCAAGCTCTTCTCTGCAGCCATTGAAGCAATAAAATTATTAGAAAGACAGAAAAAGAGAGAGAGATGGACGGAAGGAAGGAAGGGAAAACAAGAAAAGAGAGTGAGAAAAAGCTAAAGTTTCCCAGCAATCCCTTGATTTTAGGAATTAAGGCTTTAAGAACCTAGATGACAAATATCACAAACCTCAGTATCACAAACTCCAATAAAGTCACAAGAACTGACAATCTTGATTCATCTGGGTGTGTTCAAAGGACAGCATGTGAATCGTTTTGTTTCCCTGCTATGCATAATGTGTAAAATTTGCCTTACTGTCTACTCTTAGTTTGGCACCTTTCAGAAGGATGACGCAGTAATAAAACTGAACAAAGCTAAGAGAGATCCTTTTAACCTAGGAATACATTTCACAAATTGTTTTGCGTTGCTGACCTGTATTATATTTAGCAACATTCAAGCTATTCAGCTTTGATACTCAGCAACGTTCAAACTATTCAGCTTTTGGTTGAAGCTCTTTTTAACAGATAGCCTGAAATAACACAATATTTTGTGTTACTTTAGAACAGATAGTTCCAAATAACACAATATTGGAGGAGGAGGGGAAATCATATTAACACATGAAAGAAGTAATATAAACTTAGTCAAATAACTCTACCTTCTCAACTACACCGCTGCTGACAGTATCCAAGACTCCCAGATACCACGCATGAGTCAGTCAATGGCTGTGCAGTTCACCAATACTGGAAACTTTTTATTTCAAAACTCACACAATCAGGAGAAGCTTTTGGCTGTGTTGTGGGGGTTTTTTTCCCCCCACAATAACAGATAGGCATTTCAGGAGTTTATCTTGATTTCACAGTTTTATCTGAAGGAAACACACACTTTCTTAGTCAAAACAATTTAGAAATGAAATTGTTTTGAGTTTCTATTTCAAAAATGAAATTAAATTTAATTATATGTAACAGTTTAAAAAGCTGAAATATCAGGATTTCATTTTGCTCAACAAAACATTTCCTTCAGCCTGAAAATTTACCAAAATACATAGGAAAGTATGTATGTAAAAGTATGTATATATGTAAGTATTTATCTCTATATAAAAGCAATTACTCCCTTGTCAAAAAGTCCTTTAAAATAAGTCCTTTCTACATGCTACCAGAGAACAGAGGAACCCCTACTTTTAAAAAGTGAGTCTTGAAAGAAAAGTGTCAGGAGACAATACACTAAAAATTAGCACACACGCTCCACCATAAACTTGCTCTTTGTTTTTATTTGCTGCTTTCTAACGTGAATGTTAAGAAGTCATGCTGACAACGTCCTTTTAAAATCAAGATCACTTCAGCACGTCTCACAGACTCTGGTACTTCTGTGTATTGTCAGCTCAATTATTTAAAGCAAAAATTCAGTCACATTTATGACATGCTGTCGGTCTATTTTGTGTTCATCATAAGATACTCATGCAATTTTATCTGAGACTAAGATCTAGTCATAAATACTTCATGACTCTACCATACAGACTAATCCGTGATGCACCCAAGCATGTGCACAGCTGGATACAAATATACACAACGCATAGCGTAAGGAGAAACAATAGAAAGGGCCAGCTCTAAAAATTAATGCAAGTTAAATAGATCTGAAATAAAAGAGAGTACATTTTAAAAGGTAATTCAAAACAATATTTTAGAGAGCAATCTCAGAGGTGATGTGGAGGGTTGGGGCTCATTTAAAATCATTCACTTTTTTTCAGGTTTGTCAGTTCCTCCTGGTTACCAGCCAGCACCTAGGCAATGCCAGCAACCTCTCTGCTGGAAGCTGGATGCCATTGCGTTCAGATTTAGCATCATCTGGTCAGCACCCACTCCCTCACAAAATAAGAATTGCTCATTATTTCTCCTTCCTTTAGTTCAAAATAGTGCTATCTATTGGCCCTAGCTTTAAGCAAAAGTAGGTATATTCTACTCTCCATTTTAGTAGGAATGACATGACTCTGCCTAACTGTGTGGCAGGGAACAGATCTGCTTTTCTTTTTCTTGCTTCCTCAGATTAAAAGGGTGAATCATGAGGCTTTCTGTGGGATTACGAAAAATTCCTCTGAAGATTTCTCTCATCTCTGACCCTGTGTGAGTCACTTTGGAGCACCAGAAAGCAGCTTCAAGACCAGACTTACATTCTTTGAGCAGTAAATACCTTATTTTCTCACTTAGGTGTCTTTTGTAAATACTTAAACACTCAGTCACGTGAAACTAACCTGTTGGAAAGGGCTGGATCACACTTAAAACTAGGTCAAGTACAGATTACAGAAATGCCGAAGTGGATCAAATGACACCCAGCTGGTGAAGCTTTCTGGAACCCTACAAGAGGTCAGAACTCAAAATGTCTCACTTTTATTAAGTTTTGCTTTCTGTATTTCAGTAAATCTAAATAAATAACAAGTGAGCCTACCGGGACTTTCTTTAACCTTTTGGAAACAGGCATGATTCCTGCATGTCATCTGAAGAATTCTTGTATGAAGGTCAGTGCTTGGAGAATCTGATGGTGAACAGGACAGCAAAGATTACAGACTTATCCAAAGCTATCCATTATCTGAATAAAAGGAAAGCAGCAGGTATTGATCAGTTCTCTGGAGAAATGTTGAAAGGGGGTGGGAAGGTCAAAACATGGAGGTTACACTATCTTGGAAAGGAATGAAATCAAGATCAAATGACAGAGGCATGACAATGAATCCTCAGTGTACTATGCACAGCATGTATATTGTAGCACAGCTGAAGGCAAATTTCACAAAGTGCACAAAAACACAAATACACCATGGAAATATATTGTATGTCAAAAAGATGAGGCATAGGAATGCCAAAATATGACCTAGGACAAGGCAGAGCGAAAAGAGGGAAAATTTTACACAGTCATTAGCGTAAGAGCCAGTTGTATCTGGGACCTGTTTGTTGCAGATCTGCAATTTCTACCAGTCACTGAACAGAATTTGTCAGAGAACAAAACCTGAATATACAAAATATTGTATCTAAAACAAATGAGAACTGAGGAACAACTTGCTGAGAGACAAAGAAACTCATTCCTTAAGGCACAAATGCTTCTCATTTTACTTCACAAAATCTTTTCCTTCATTTGTGAACTCTTGCCGAACACCTTTTCCTTGGTACCCAGTCTAAAACTGCCGAGGCTGTGAACTTTTCATTCTAGCTACCTCTATTCAGCAAAGCACAGCATAGAGAAGTATATTGGACACTGGCTGTTACGCAAGTGTGCTCTACAGTGTGAGTCCTACTGCCATAAATGCTGTACTATCTGGTTCAAGTGGGAACCTAACACTATGACATGTCACAAATCAAGGAAATAATTTGAAAGAAAAAGTCTAACTGCAGAGCGGAGATAATCAAACAGATGCTTGAAAAATGGCTTAAACCGGGCCGAAAATCTTGAGGAAGTATTTTAGAAAAATTATGAAGCATGAGGTTATGCTTAAAACCACGTGAAACACAAGCTATGCTTACGTTCTTTTTTAATTAAACAGTATTTTAAAGACCACATGATACTCAAAAGCCTGAAAAATTTAGTCTGAAATTATTTCTAGAAAATTACAGGAAATTCTATGCCTGCAACATTAAGTCATCTGAATTTTATTTCCTCCTATCTTTAAAGGAAAACGAACCATGAAGAATCCCATTTATTCCCATGACTAATGACATTACAAACATCAAGTTTGGTCCAGTCATCTGTATTTTCACTTAAGCCAACAACATAGGTGAATAGCATTTGGCAGAGATTCTAGGTTACTCCATATGTTAAATTACTGTTTTACAACTGAACACCTGCTGGGAGAATTGTAACAAATAGGTGAAGCATTTTCCACTGAACACTCTCTTCAGTATCATCTCATAGTGACTCTCAACATGATTCTAATTGCCAAAATAAATCTGGTTGGTGGAAATAGAGCCATCTGAAACCGAGCTAACATTTCCTTTCCTTGGTTTAATTCTCTAGTCCAGGAAAATAAACAACCTTGTTCTGCATGTTTGCTCCATGATAAAAGCGCACGAAAGGGCATTCTCACACACGCCCATAAAGGATGCATAAATACCAGGCCAAAAGTGTTTGGGTCGCTTTCAGAAGCACAGTAGTATAAACAACTGGAAACTTCATGTGCTTTCAAAATACTTTGGATTGACTTTTTTTTCTCCCTTATGCTGCCTTTACAGTTGTATAACTCACTCTAATTCAGTGCATTTAGACTTCCTTTATAAAAGTATGTTTTTATTACTGCTAGCAATACAGAGTCAGAGAAGGTTGCATTCAACAATCTCTGCTTCGCGCCAAATGTCAAATTTGTCATTCGTAAATTTGCCAGATTATATCCTGCAACTTTCAGAAGTATACTAGGGGATGCACCAGCACATGTTACTTCGGAAACAACACTGGAGTTATGTTGGAACATGAAATGAAAAAGAAGATAATTATTCTTCCAGTATCTTCAGGAAGCATAATCAAAAAGCTAGAAAACAGCACTCAACTCATGCAGCCTTCTGGCATCACTTACACAAAGTTTAACTCAAGCTTCCAAAAATACCTAACCCCATCACTTGCCCTGCAGAAGGGTGCCTTGCTCCGGTCTACAGAGCTTTCTGCCATTAGCTAGCTTACTCAGGTGAGCTATTGCAGAGAGCCAGCGGGAGTTACTGTGGGATTTACAGTGGGAAGTCAGTGGCTAAATTTACTCACACAAACTAGCTGGCTCAGACAGCTTTTTTTTTTTTCTTTTCACCCCAACTTGAAGCTGGGGGAGCTACTCTTAAGTACTCTTCAAAATCAATAAGGACAAGATTTTGCCATTTCTGCCATTCCAGCTTTTTCTCCAGAAGCAAAAAGAAAATGAAACACTATGTTCTGAAGTGGAGTTTCCCTAATCTACTCTTATCTTGTAGGTAACACGAGGATTAAAAAGATGATTTTATGAGGCATTCTATAACTGGATTCTGCACATAAAAAGAATAAATCAATGCATTGATTTTTCCTCACTAACAAAGATAATTTACCACAAACACTGTGTTTATTACAATTCATTCTGCTGCATTTCTGCCTGGTGAAGTTATTTGTCAATTGTAAATTGAAAAAAAAATGCTCTCATCATTCTCATTTATTGTCCTTTCTCACCTTTAACTGTTGACAAATTCAATCAATAAAAAAATTGCCAGCCATTCTCTCTTGAATCTGCCTGGCCAAACCCCTGTAATTCCATGCCAGTAGAAGAAATTATGTTCTGTACTTTGTCTTGGCTAAACAATGCAGATATCACCAGAAAGTACAAGTACTCTTGTCTGCAATATGAGATCATTACATAGAACTCACAGTCTACTTTGCAAATTCACACTCCATCGCTTACCAGTGATGTTAATTAGTGGGGAAGAGTAACAAGACCTTCCAAAGGTTTTAGCACTTCTCACTTTGAAATTTCAGAGCACTCTACAAAAACAAGTAAATAATGCCTCGTAAGATCCTTGCAAATGAAATTCTTACCTGAAAGAAAAAAATTCCATCTAGGACAGAAAAAAACCTAACCGACCCCAAACCAAAGGCCATATTATGAATCTGTTCTTGCCTTTGGTAGAACTGATTTGCACTGATCGACAAATTTAAATTAACTGGACTATTTCAGCAAGTAGTGGCATACTAGTGGGGAGCAGCTCACAATTTCACTGCAATGGCACCCGAAGTTTCACATTAGGTCCATTAAAAAGTGAGCGTGGTATAATGAGAAAGAGATTGGCTGGCCTGGAATCAGAAGATCAGGACTTTTTTTTCCCCAGTTAGAAAATGCTGTGCTAGAAAGAACCTAAAAAGATAACGTAGTCCAGTCACTTAACCAAAACAGATAATTATGCAAGATACTAGTTAGCTAGTAAAGCCTTCCCAATATCCCTAGACAACCCGGGATAGTGTCAAATTGCTTTTATCATCAGATTTTTTTAATTCCCAGGATAAACTTTTGCTGGAAATTACATTAACTTCTTTTTCTGTTCTTCCTCTCATATTTTTACTTCTTTGCGTTTCTTCTTTCTGCTTCTAATTATGCTTATATATTAACTCACAGAACCTTCCCACTTGAAGTTTCCAGATTACATTATAAAACAAATAATCCTACAGATCTTTATTCTTAATTTTCTTCTCTAGTCAAACTTTCAGTTTTTAATCATATTGAAAACAATCAGCCCCAGTCTTCACTGTAACAATATTCTAACCGTGAAATATTACTGATTTCCTGCCACACTTTGCATATTTTTGCCATCCCTCTCACAAGATACTATCACGCAGAACTGCAAGATTTTCTTTTATCTGACCAAAATGTCACAAAAGTGAAGAAAGGTTCTTCTTCTTCACTTTTTTAAATTTATTTATTGTGAATAGGTGCTTTTGATTCACTAAAAGCTTTCCATCCTCTCATCTTTTTCCTCATCTTCAGGCTTGTTCTCACCTAGAATAGGCTCTTTCGATGTTCTTTCCCTACTTCAATCAGAGTGATGATGGTGGTACTGACTTGGAGTTACTCACCCTCTTTGGCTTGGATGGCAGTTAATTTCATGCTTTTATCCAGAATTTCACCACAGGCCCCTCGTTTTCTCAGCTCATCTTCTGTGAACTTCTCTTTCCAGTGATCTTCACTAGCACATTTTACCTCAAATGTGAATGTAAACAATGACTCTTGAACCAGGGACAGCACAAGAGGGGGTGAGCACATACAATGGTGAAAAAACATTAATTCTGTTTCTTTCACGACATCTTTATCTCTAACACTTACAATTGAAATGTAAAAGGTCTGGTTATCACCCACAGGCCACAGCTGGAGACTAAACATCTCCCTCTGCAATGACAGCCATGACTGACACTTGCTTCAGGGTCAGAAAGGGATCCAAAGGTTGCTTTTGTTTTAACATGTCCTTTCAACACTTTCTTTTTAGCTCAGAAACACAAACTAGAAAATGTCTTTTTTTCCCCAATGAAGCTTTTCTGGAAATGTCACTTAGGTTTTTTCATCATAAAATTTTATTGCATTTATTTTAATCAATAATTTTAATTATTTGGGGTGACTTTTTAAAAAAATAGTTCCTTCCAACTTGTCAAGTGATATGTTTATGATATGTTTAGTTTTTCTTCATTTTTGGAAATTTTTACATTGTCAGAATTATGTTTCAGTTGCTCCTTCTAGCACACACCTTTTTTTGAAGATGGTGTAGAGATGAGTCGTTAGAATGAGGGAAAAGAAAGAGGCAGTGGCAAAAAGAGAGAGAAAGGCAAGAAACAGCAAAGTAAAATTTTGAAATCAGGGTTGTTTTCTAAAAAAACCCCAAGTAAACTAAAATTTCCCATACGTTTTATTCAAAATCACTAATTTTAAAAAATCCTATAAAGATTTCAAATTTTTACTAGGATGGGAATATTATTCTGTCACAATTACATTGCAGAGCAATAGTTATAACAAATGTACAGTAAATCACTTCCAAACAGTCACCTTTTCTTTTTCAGTCTCTGTTTCCACGTTTCCCTTTCACGTCTTCTCCTATGACTTCCTCTCACACACTCACTCGCTCCCTTCTTCTTTCTAGAAATAACCTTATGCTTCACATCTCTGAGCTTTTAGAATATCTCTTCATACCTTGGCTCCATCACCTCTAATATTTCCTGCTTCTCTGTTTTATTCCTTCTTCCTTGCCCTTGCGTTGATTCCATAATTTCCTCAACTCAACACTGACTCTTCACTTGAGTCTTCTTCTATATTCTCAGTAGAAAACGCTCATATTCATTCCGATTGGGACTGGCTTTCTTTTGGTACCTGCAATCCAAATCCAAGTATTTATACCCTTGGGGAAGGAGGAAAAAGGGAAAAGAAAGCTTTCCCTCTGTGTATGCAACTCACTGATCTGTACCTGCTCTTTTTCAAATTCAAACTTATTCTCACATGGTGGACAGCCAGCAAAACATTGAAGTGCAACGCTACCGGCAGACGCTGGTGTTGCAGAAGCACAAGCTACTCACTCACATTCTCCTGCTCAGGAATCAGCACAGAGCCTCCAACAGCAAGGAACATCACTGGAATGATGCCAGTAGGGATGCTTCCAACCAGAGACGCTTCGCAACACTATGTGCTTCATCGCTGTCTGGGTGACAAGATCCACATTTACTGCTTCTCAGATAGGGTTCCCTTGCAGCGAATCTGAGGTTATACCAACTGATTAGCTAAGAAGTTAATTTCCAAGACCAGGAATAGACTTGTCTGAATTACTAAAGGGAACAATATTAAGCCTTTCATTTCCAGGGTCGGTATGAATGGGAAAGCAGAATAAATTAGGATGTGAGAATCTGCATTTTTCATAGTTTTCCTCCCCATGGAGGACTTTCATTTTATATTTTACTGTAAGTGATAAGAGAGTCAATCTTGATGTCAGTGATCTCAGGGTGGCAACATGGGACCCATCACAGTCATTGTCTCTAGGTACAGTACAAATCGTAAGTAATGATCTTGGCAATATCCAAATTTCTAAGAGAATTTTTGGAAATAGTATCACAGAGATTAAATGCTACTTCTAATTTTTTAATCAGTTTCTCACAGACAGCAATGCACAGGTGCCTTGACCTTAAACTTAGGTAATTATTATAATTACAGAGCTAATACTCCATTCACAAATGTCTGCTGCACTATCTCTATTGTCTAAATCCCATTATTCTGCATGTAGTTCCTTTTCTGTTCCTGTTTCTTTGGAACACTTCCAAGATTTGCTCAGTTATTGTTTAAAGCCTTTCTTAGTATGCTAGTGTGTTGGTATTTTGTGCTTTGCATCCTATGACTTATGGATTATTCCAGTTCTGGATAGGTATTTTCTATATCCACGCACAGACATTATTCATCCCACATCCAGCAAATATAATACCCTTCTAATCAATCATTAGTGCTAACTCCCCAAATAAAACCATCCTTTCTTTATTACGTTAAGCAAATTAGTCAAATGAATGTTTTGTAAAACTTGCTGCCTTTTTCGGTCCCTTGGCTCCCAGCCTGCCTCACTCCTCCTCCCCTTTCTTACTTCCTTTATCAGTGAACACTACCCATATACCTCAGCTATATTTACAGGACTATTTGATCTTATTAATTTTGTCACCAGAATGAAGTCTGTCCAAATGAAAGACTTTGTCAGTGTGGCTGTCATACTGTATCCTTTTCCAACCCCAAATTTATGTCCAAATTAATTTTAAATGGTTTTAGTTGGGGGGGGTGGGAGGGAGGTACACACACTGAAGATAAATATTTAATTTCCATTTCAGACATTTTAAAGAAAACTAATGCATTGATTAAAAGAAAGCAGTATCTCTCTCCTGCTTTACCCTAGAGGTCATCTCGGATAGAAGAAAGATTTGTTCAATTCCTTCATCTGCCTAAGGCATTTTGAACCGCATCTCCTGGAAGAATGTTTAACTACCATATTATAGAGTTTTCATATTCTGGAATAAAGACTCTCTCAATCTCTCCTGCTGGTGCTATTCCACTTGGTTTAATATACTTAAATATTCTGAGAGACAGTGAAAATGACTCAATAACCTGAGGTTTGGGGTACTCATGTGGAAAATGGGACCTCAGGGTTCAAGTTCTTGCTTCAATAAATATCTAAATATTGTTAAACAAAGCAAAACTTTAACAGGAAAAAATGAAGGAACTTAAACCAAAGTATCGCACAACACAGACTCCAAAGCACTCTCATGGACAGCGACAACTGATGAGGAGAAGAGAGTATGGAGCCCAGGCCTTTAACAGATGAAGCACATGACAAATAACGGAAATTCACTGATCTTGTCAAACTTGTGTGGACAACTGGTGAGGCCGCATCTGGAGTACTGTGTGCAGTTCTGGGCTCCCCAGTTCAAGAGAGACAGGGAACTACTGGAGAGAGTCCAGCGGAGGGCCACGAAGTTGATTAGGCGAGTGGAGCATCTCTCGTATGAGGAAAGGCTGAGAGAGCTGGGTCTGTTCAGCCTGGAAAAGAGAAGGCTGAGAGGAGATCTGATCAATGCTCACAAATATCTAAAGGGTGGATGTCAAGAGGACGGGGTCAGACTCTTCTCAGTGGTGCCCAGCGACAGGACAAGGGGCAATGGGCACAAACTGGAACACAGGAAGTTCCACCTGAACATGAGGAGGAACTTCTTTACTGTGAGGGTGACAGAGCACTGGCACAGGCTGCCCAGAGAGGTTGTGGAGTCTCCTCTGGAGATATTGAAAACCCGCCTGGATGCATTCCTGTGCAACCTGCTCTAGGCTAACCTGCTTTAGCAGGGGGGTTGGACTAGATGATCACTAGAGGTCCCTTCCAACCCCTACCATTCTATGATTCTATGATTCTATCAGTTGAGAACTGTTCTTTCACCATATAGCAACTTTGCTGTTAGTTTTAGCATGACAGAAAATGTATTTTAGTTTTAAAAACTTGCAAAAACATTCATCAAACCCTAATTATACTTCATTTTTGGTAATCACAACAACAGTAAAATATATGTCCTTACATAAGAAGCTTGGGGGAAGGGAAGGGAGGTATTTCTGCCAAACTATATCCTTGGAGGTTAGAGTTCAGTACACTTCATTATCATGGAAAATAGCTAGCAATGTGGGATGGTAGGCGGGACAAGAAATGAACAGAAAAGCAGTTGAGTTGTAAATACACAACCACCTCTATAACTGACCTCTTTAGTGAAAAATAAGTATCGTTGCCTAACATCTCTGTTGCTGTTCTGTACATCATGTGAAGGATGGATACCCACTTTGGAGATATAACCGAAGTTCCATTTCCTGTGAAGTACATATGTGAAAACATATATGATTTTTTTATGCGACCCATACATAAACGACTTGCAAAATGACATTTTGTATGGTTTCTGTAGAAAAAATGAAAACATGCAGAGATCTGCTTCTGCTTCACAATAGACTTAAGGACTTGCTTAAGAATAAACCTAACTTAAAACGTAAATGCAGTCCACAAAGACACACATTTATAAAGCTTACCAAAGAACGCCACAGATTATGTGTACTACTCCATGGGAGAAACAGTGTAAGTAACATCAAATTGATCTCTGAAAAATTTACTTCTCTCATGTTCCTGAATGTTCCTCCCTCAAAACATGGGAGCTTTTTTAGAAGAAATCCCGCATATTTTCAGAAATTATGTTTTCTTTTATTCATAAAGTGTTCATTAATTAAAGCAAGCCAATATTGTCAGCAAAGATGCATCTGTTACTCTTAGGAGTCTCCGGGACAAATCCTGGTTTGGTGACGTCTGTCTTACTATTGTCCTAATGCAGCAAATGGCTAAAGATCGAGTTCTTTCTGATGTATCTGTGTTATATATGCAATTAAGTCTTGCTATAGTGATGAATCACTGTCAGCAGAGATTATTTTAATGGATGTACAGTATTACTTTAAACTAAGTCTTCACCATCTGCTCATCTTAATTATAAATGCAAAACCAACATATCTTACATTAGCATCAGAAAATGGGGAAATATCAGTGACTGAAATGTCCATATATACTCTTTGTGCAATACTGCATGCATCTGTGCCATTTTTCATCTCCTTTTCCAAGCAACACAAATTGGGAAGGGGGGAGGAAAGAAGCGGGTAGAAGAGTGCTTATTGCTCACAGATAATTTTCTGGCATGGTTGAATGTATTTTCTGGCAAACAAGGACTCATTATAGAAGATTTCAATATATTATGCTTCAGAATGCTTTCCAAAAGTATGTACTCGTACTCATTCTAGCTCTTTCTGGCTGTCAGATAAGCAGGGAAAATGAAAGAAAGAATCAACATATGCTAACGCCATCTAATAAATGACCAAAAAGCAGGTAAAAAAAAATGCCAGAATATTTTAAGTTTAACCAAAACAAGACGTAACGAGGAAGTAAAATTTAAAAAATACAGGTCTAAATTTCTGTCATGATATTACTTTTTATGGACCAGGCAGACTTTGAGAAAATAACAAAATAAGTGAGAGTACAGCCTCAATGGTGGAAATCCATGTCTATAATCTGCTGCAATTTGGTAGATAGCTAGTAGATGTTTCATCCTACAAGTGTGCATCACTATGGGAAGTGGCACTACGACAGTTAAGACTGAGTTAAGTTTACTGATTTTCAAATACTTTGCCGTCCCCTTGCTGACTCAGTTTCTGGAAATTTATTGGGCTTTGTGGGTGCCCCAGTCAAGATCAGTAACCCAAATTTGAGGGTGCTTGACAAAGGGTCTTGACGTACATCACTACTTGACACATGGCTTGATGCAAACTGATGAGCCAGAGAAAGAAAGCGTGCCCACTGGTGTCAGTGCAAGCGGGTTGGCTCAAGAGAATTTGCTGCAGTGTATAAAGAAGTCTGCATGTAAATTCTTACTCTTGATTTAGCAGCTTTCTGCAAATTTCGTGGACACTAAAACTGTAATATACACAGATTTAATTTATATAAGAAGGGATCTGAAATAAAACTGTATCTGAGTTCTAGGCCAAAATAATCCCACTGAAATCATCATCCGCATAATACATAACTGAAGAAAGATAGTGACAAATAATGCCTCAGGTTCCTAATCCTGGCTCTTTAGAGAGATTCCAGCCTTTGCTCTGCTGGAATTCATGACACAATAAATTAGTTTATTTTTCTGCTAGATGTCTAACACTATAATGAAAAATAAGGCCAGAGCTAACACAGTAGGTACAACTCTCTCGCCTCTGGCTAAGTCTCCAAATACTTTGAGTTCTACCCCTTGCACCCACAAGACCAGATGGCATCCAGACATTTTCACTGAGAAACACTGTGGCCCAGTTCCACTTGTGAAACATGTTCCAGATTTACACTGAAATTAAGAGTTTGTTTTCTCAGGCAACCTAGACATTGTTCAGGGTGATGGAATAAGAACACGTATCCTCACAGGATTATGACCGAGAATGAAGGGAAACTCAGCGAACATTATAAACCAGTGTCTTGCAAGATGCCAATCCGTCTCACAAACTTCCGTAAAAACAGCCCTTGCAAGATTCCATCACCCTCAAATTGCCAAACAAGTCCTCACCAAACATGAGAGTCAACTTCTAACCCATCTTGCGTCCAAGATGTGTCCAAACCTAAAACTCTGATTCAGCACATTCATCTCGAGATAATCCACAGTATTACATAAATACATAAGAAACAAAAGCGATTATATATTCCTCCGCCTTACATGTAAGAAAAAATGCATATAGCAGTCTAACTCCAAACCAAAGACACAAGATGAGCAGACAATCCCTTTTTTGTAGATTTGCTTCACTAACTGATAAGCACTTTGAAGAGATGGCTCGCATTGTGTCGTTACGAAGGATTCAAATGACATCAACCAATTGAAATCGAACTCAGAAGTACAGGATGCAGGACTAGTTGATACGTAAACATTTCACGAGTTGCAAGTGTCTACAATTAAGAGTATAATGTAAAACTTCTATGCAAGTCTTTAAACATATTAGTGAAAATAGGTTTGGAAACGTATTTCCCAACAATTTTTTACTTTGAAAGTTGTCAGGAAAAGCACCACAAATCATACTAATGCTAGGAATTTGTACTGGGTAAATGCGTATGGCCTCGCATTACACCACCTTGTATAACAATATCAAATGTGAAAATCAAAAACGTTTTGTAATAAACAGCATTTTTACTGATTGCACGTAATTACGTTAAGCAGCTTCTTCTAACTGTGTCACAGAGGTGATTTAATAGCTCCTATAACCAATCTTCCCAGATGACCTCTCCCCTCTGCTGATGAAGCCTATTCAAAACCTACTGCCCTTTGCTCATTTTACCATCTTTTATTTCCAAACTGTTTGGATCATAAACACTTTGGGCAAAATTCTGCTTTCCTCTGAACGAATTTTCTGTGGGTACCTCATCTCACCGGTGAGTGATGGGAAAGGAAGCACGTCCTTATCACCGTTACTATTATTTACCTGAAACCACCACGTCATCAGTGAGTGTAAGAAATCACTCCTCAGGTATCCGACATCTGCGTGAAGTTTCCAGTTGCCAGCTTCTCTCAGCGCCGAAGCAAAACGCGGCTGCGAGAAGGAAATTCACTCGGCTCATTTTTAGCGAACAACTAAAAAGAAAGCCCGTCTCCTAGAAATGCCAAAAGGAAAAAGAACGTTTAAAAATGTTGCCATCCCACTCAAATCACGCAGGGAAAACTTCATACGCAACACCGAGCGTGAAAACACGCGGCACGCTCTCAGACCACCGTTTCTAAGCACCAACTTTAAGAAAGCCCGACAAAACTAACCTGGGAGGAGTTAAGAGGCGAGACGTATCATTACAGCCGCAGCAGGAAGAAATCCGAAGCTGCTGGCGAGGCCCCAGAAGGCGCCGGGCAGCGCACCGAGAGCTCCCCGCGCCAGGCCCCGCGCCAGGGCCGGCGGGAGCCGCGCGCGCAGCCCTAGGGGGCAGCGCACAACCGGGCGCTGCCGCTGCGGCCGTTGGGAGGGCGGCGGCGCCGGGCGCGAGCGTGCCGTTCGCAGGGCGGCCCGCCGGTCGCGCTGGGAAAGCCTATCGTTTGCCCTCGCACGACAACGAGCTGCTTTCTGTCGCAAACGCGTTTCCTCTAGGGTCGTTCAGTTTCCTAGTGAAATGCAGGAGCTGCGGAAGGTACGGACAAGAAGCAGACAGAATGAAAGAAAAGCAGTGAAACACTCGTGTTTGGGGGAGGGGGGAGGTAGAAAGAAGATGAAATAAGTACCAAAATCGTCTTGATTATAAAGGCAAAGTAAAGCTTGAGTTGATACAAACGATTACTTGTATGTAATTTGCAGAAGAAGCTACTACTGAGTTTGTAAATGAAATTAAGTCACTGACACAGTAAGATTTTTCTGATTCAGCTCCAGGATTGAATGCTTTTTCATATGATAGGGTAAATGAGCCAAACCTGTATTTTTGTTCCTAGATAAAAATCATGCAATACTTAACAGTGTCTGCCTGATGACACTGCCACGTAGCGAAGTACCTATATTCTTCACTTCTAAACTTGGAGGTAGCGATCGGAGCAGGCTCGAAGAACGCTGAGAGCGCGCCCGTGCCATACAGCGTTGTCCATCAGTAAAGCCACGATTTCACATTTTGGATAACGTAGGTACCAGGATACAGCCACCTTGTAAGTGAGCAATTTTGATGGGCGCCGCGATACCGTCTGTATCTCTGCAAGTGTTGGTGATGATTGGTTTTTTCCTTGAGAATGCAGATACAGGAATTCTGGCTTCCCATATCATATAGCAGTATACGCACAAGACACACAAATATGGCTCGTTCATACATAATTCTCAGCTGCTTCTGCTGATCCCAAGTTCGGGCTGATAAATAATGTTAATGTCCTTTTATACTAAAACCGTAGTTTGGAAGCAGAAAGCAAATAAGGAAATGGCTGGACAAGATTTTATCTTTTCTATGCCACTTCTTTGTTGTTATTGAAGACTAATGCCTTTCTCTAATAGTTTCAACCACAACCTTCCAATTCTGTCCTCTAAGCATGGGGTTCCACACAAAGCGCTATCCCGCCATGAAGATTGCCGTATTAAAGCCACTTCTGGAAACTTCACATAAATCATCAGCTTTGCAGGCACACAAATCAAAGATAAAATTTCAGAGACAGGAGGATAAATATGAATTACTATCAGGACAGAGTCTGTCCCTGTTCTTTCTTTGAGGAGGCGCATTATAAAATTCAGCAGGAAAAAAAAGGGAGTATGCTTTGATTAAAATGCACGGACAATCCAGTGTCCTCAGATCAAGTCTTCTTCTGGCCCGTTGTACTTGCATATGAGAATCTTACAGCTCCTTAAAAGGATATGATGTCTAGCGTGCTTAAAGGTCTTCTGTAAGGCTACTTCAGATTTTTTCATTGAAGATTTTCACTAATTTCTTTTTTTTTTTTTTTAAGCTGTCTGTGGTCAAAGCTCAAATCCAAGGCCTAAATTAAACAGAGGAAGGTCTGACAATACTTTCAGACTGTCTGAAAAATTATTTACCTCAACTCTGTCCTTTAAACTCACAAGGGCATCACCTTGCATTTACAGCAGGTTTAAAGCAGGATGGAAAAATCAGGATTGCAATTTTGTGAGAGATTCTATTCTTCAAAAATAAAAGTTCTGCTTACTAACAAAAATGACACATTTTCAAGCTTTCCAAAAGAAGGGGCAGAGGAGTTAGTTTCGAGATAATCAAAATATTTTGAAAATTTCAAAATAATATCAAGCCAAGAAGTTGAGCGATTACCAGCTTCAGAGCAAAGAGCCCAGAATCCTTGGAAGCTTAGCTTATGTCTTTTAGAAATTCCTCAAAATCAACACAAGACATTGTGGTTGCCATTATTCTGGGGTTTTTGAGGGAAAATTTGCTTCATTGCTACATATCAAAGCAGGTGTATTTCATATGCAAGTGATTCAATAGAAACATCATGAATGTACCTGTTTCTAAAATGAAACTAAGAAATAGAAAAATATACTAAGAGGAAGGGAGAATCAGTCTTGAATCAGTAGTGCCTTCAGCATGGTGCTATGAGAGAGACTATCACCCATCAGACATACAGGAGTAAACTTCTCAATTACAGAACTTTGCTGATGAGAACAGCAGAAAATCTTTTCTCTGCAGCTTTCATTTCTGAGATTCTGGACTCCGTTACATAATATTCTTTCATCATTGACTACATTTTATTATACACTGTAAATGTAAAATACTTATTTTACTTTCTGTAATTATAGGCATATCCCTAGTAAAGGATCAATCTTTGGAACCTTTCTATTCGTGTAAAAATAATAATTTAGAAACCTGTTAATACCAGTATGGTTTTACTGACCATTTACTGAGAAAGTTGTATTTTTTTTATTTTGTCAGTCCAAATGGGGTAAATTTCCCATTATTTTCTATGAATTTCCAATAGATTAAATAATGTTAGCTACCAGTTACTACATCATACTTGAAGTTAAATTGCTCTTGTCATGCAGGTCCCATGGGCTTGAAGAATTTGATTCTGATGAACATGCTGGATTAATTAGAAACAATGTCCCAAAAGCTAGTCACAAGTAACCTTGAAATATGATCTGTTTCACAAAATGGTGTAAACAAGGAGTTGACAAGTTTTAAAGGGCGATTGGCAAGATTCTTCCCTAAATGACAGACAAACGATGATAGGAAGAACTCAGTAGGAGCCAGAAGACAGCGTTTCAAAGGCATTTAGGTTTCACCCAGTCAGTTGGCTGGTACCATATCACCTGTCTGTGAGGCAGAGGCTTCCCAGCTTGTGCAGAGTTTTACAGAGCCAAGAACTGGGATCCGCTGCCTGTCACAGTGCTTCTCTCAAGCACCACAGCCTTCATCTCCTGCCTGGGCTGCACGTCATTTGACACGGACCCCTGCTCTTTAGTGGGAACTTGTGTCATAGGTTGCTAATGCTGAGCTGAACTTGGGGTAAGTGGCCAATTTTTTGCAGCCCAAACAACATAAACATGAAAGTTAAATTAGCGTTCTTATAAAGATTGAGAAAAAGAGAAAACAGCAGATGAGAAAATATGCACATATGTGGTGAGATGCCTTCTTTATTTGCTTTCTGACATTGCTTATCAGCGGAGAGCACTCAAAAGAACAGCCTACATATGAAACCAGACAGCTCACAGACCAGTATTGGAGAGTCAAAATTCACAGCCTCTGCAGTGATGGGGAGAAGCAGCTCTACAATCTGCGGTTGAACTTTAATCCCGCTGCCCACACACAACCTGACTGGGGTCACTGCTTGTGAAAAAAACCCACTTTCCCATTGCTGGCATTTGGGAGGCAGCAATGCTATATGAACTGCTGCAACGTAAGAACAAAATGCCATAGCAAACCAAAATCCATACCCTGAGCATCTTAAGCCTGGTGGCTTCATGAACTTCCAGAGAGCTGTGCAAGACTGCTAAACAGCACAGACTTTGCTTGACACCACTTCCAGCTCCAGTTAAGAGAGCATTGCAATAAGGAGTCTCAAGAATGCAGCTGATGATAGGATAATCATAAAAACAAGGTTAAGTTAGAGTATTTAGTTTTGCTTGATAGGCAGGCATTCCCAAGATACTTGATCTATCAAAAGTGATGGGCTAGAAAATAGTAGTGAAAGCTTCATTGACTGATTCAAGCTGCAGACTACTGATCTGAATTTCAGTCTTTCCAAGAACAGCCAGTGGGAATTAGATGGAAGTTTTGATTGAGTCTTGCTTTACCTTTTGTGTTAATTTTGTGTTTCCTCAGTGGTAATCCTTGACAAAAATGCTGTGAAGGAAGAATGGCTCTTGTAATTTATCCACAGAGAATACGTGAAATACCAGAACTGTGGAATGGTAGGCAGCATCACAAAGCTCTACTCTCTACCTTAACACTAACCTAAACTAGGATACTTGTCAGCAGCACTCTGCCTGGAGGCTTAGTTTCTGGCATTGTCTGCTGATAAACAACAGGGCTATACTGCTTTCATCCCCAATAAACAGATCTAAGACTACTTTAAAGTACAGTTAGAGGATGACAGCAGTTTCTGGTTAGCACCAGTGTTGGCTGAATCTCAACGAGAGATGCATTTCTATTGCCCAGTTCTCTGCTCCTGTAGTTTTTGAGATGAAAAAAATTGTTATAGGTTGCTAATACAAAATAAACATTTATAACCATGAAAGGCTAAGTTTTTTCTTATGTGACTTATTGAAATTCCTATTTGGATAAAATAACAAGTTCTTCTAGCTACTGTAATTGAGGAGGTTCTTTTCTATTTACAGAGAAGCAGCACAACAAACTTATGCTATCTCAAACTGCATGACATCTGGCCCCAGGCTCAGTTCAGTTTCTACATGCACTGCTTCCTGTCAGAGTAATTAAGTGCATTTTTCTTGATTAACAAAAATCCAAACAAGATAAAGAGCTAATTTGCTTTCTGCTCTGGGTCCCAGTGGATGAAGCCTGTACATATTTCTTGGGGCTTCTTTACCGTTTTCACTTCAGTACTGAGACAAATCTAACGCCTTTCCTGAGAATGCTATAAGCAGGTAATTTTTGGAGGCACGGAGGATTTTGTAATGAGAGATGTTATTTAAACTTATACTAAAGTCAGTTTAGGCTTGAGGGGCTGAAAGGAAGGAGCCAATGTGAACAGAAATATTTTCTTATTTTATCTTCCTGTGAAGAGGGAGAGGTGCAGGTTTTAAGTTAACACTTGCCAGCAATTCAAATTTGCCAGCTATCAATTTAAATTTGCACGAGAAAAAAGAGGGTGAAACAGTACCTACAAAACAAATCTGACCAAAGCCATTTTACAGTTCAAGCTACGTGGAATGCAATAAGTGAACTCCCAGCAACAGCAATGAGTATTTTGTTCTGACAAATAAACATACTTGCTTATAGCAGCAATCCTTAATTAAACAACTTAGTGACTGTCTAGCGAATTTTGTGGGAAAAAAAAATTAATAAATAATTATAATAATCTGAACTGAACTGAATTGGTACCAAAGTTGGCACCCTGGCACAAAAATAAAGTCTGTATAGGAATGGGGAGTAAAACCACTTTATCAAGCACTTGTCAGGTTTAAAACCATGAAAGGTACGCCTCAGAAACTCCCCTAAAAGAAGAATTAGCAAATGTACATGTAAATTCCATTCTCTCTCCCCATCTACCTTTTTAATTTTCTTTTCAAAACCCTCCAGATTCTAACTGCATAGGAATAACTGCTCCTGTATGAGGTGACCCCTTGGAATATATTAAGCAGATGATAGCTCATCCATCACATGACCCCTTTGCAAAATATGGGGCTAGCTTAACAGCATTAAATACATGTCTTTCTTAAAGCTCTGTGTAGGTTTCTAACATGCAGAGATTTTTTTGTTTGTTTGTTTAAATAGCCCTCATTTCCTATCCAGATAAAATGTAAAATGTTTGAAACCACTGTAACATTGTAATAGGGAGTTTTAAAATACCCCAGTGGGTCAAACCACAGTCTGTCTCAGGGTTCTATAGTGGATTTGATGTGATGAGCAGCAGGCCCGTGGGGCACACGGAGGAGCCGCCAACAATTCACAGTGGGTGAAGACTTCTTGGAAGCATTAGAAGTAAAAACTGTTACATTTCACATTAAAACTGTGCTAAATGCCTGGCTTAGCCTGGTCATTTGGGGCTCTCAGCATAGATCTCTAAAGCTGTGAGGTTATTTTTAATACTTTTGCAGGTCACCTTTAAATGAATTTGCACTTCAATGATTATCTTTGCTAGAGCACATATTATACCTACTGAAAGTAAGGAAACTTACACGTGCAGTATGGCATCCTCAGACAGAACACGGTTCATTGCAGCATGAAAGCTCATTGTAGTGCTCTAATGATTCCGTTAAAATTCTGGTCAGCTTCTCCCAATCAGATACTGGAAAGTAACGAGGTTCTCCAAAACCATGGGCAAAGTGGCAGTAAATTAGTGGCTTATGGATAAATATGTGCTCATCAACACCCTGGTGGTAACAATATAGAGATATAAACAAGTATTCACCCAGCATATTAACCCTTTATCACAATTTTCTCCTTTATGTGTGTACTTGTGGAGTCTGGGAACGATCCTGTTAGCTGTAGAACCAATATCGGTTAGTGTTTTAATTTTTTCCATCAGAGTCTGGCAGCGTGCCATTTCTGGAAGTCTAGCTTTAAGGTCTCTTGGACTGTGTCTTCTCTCTGGAGACAGCTGAAAAGGATATAAAGGGTAATGCAGATTTTGGGGATAGCTTTTCATTTCAGCTCCTTTTCTGGAGGAAATTAGTTCACCCCAAAATTACAAGATTATTTTTCCCAGGCATTTTATGCTATTTATATGTAATTTAATGCATTTTTACTCCGCTTTCCTTGGAGTAGACTCTACTTCAGTGTATTCTCCATTGATTCCTAATATTCTCCGAGTCTTCACCATGGCATGCAACCATAAGGTGGTAGCATCTGAACAGAAAAAAGGTAAATAGTCTCATTACAAAGAAGAAACTTGCATGAGTATGCTTCTTCAAGCAAAACAGAGGACAGAATACTTCTTATGACTGCAATGATTTTGTTTTTATTGTCTTTTCTATTGTATTGAAATTATGTCCATTCAGCCAGGAACAGAATAAAAAAAAAATCCTATAATAAACAATTCATCTGTAAAGCATACAGTTCCAATATGATGACATACTTTTCATCTTCCTAATGCTTAGAAATTAATATGGCATGAAACAGGGCAGACACAAACAGATACATCTTACCTCATGTTAAGAATCACACCTGAAAATACCTTCTGTAGCATGGATGAGAATTTTGTTAAAATGTTCAATATCTTTTTTCTCTATACATTTAAATAATCAAATTCAGGATGATTTCACAGAGCCATAAAAAGAATGAGTAAATAGGAATCTATGTATTGCCAGCGTGGTGAAAGTGTTCCCTGCAAAATAATTTTCATTCAAACACTTTTTTTTCATTATACGTAACACTGTCAATCCCTCATTAGAAACTAAAATGTTTCAGTCAGCGATATGCATTCTTGGGTCACCAAAACATGCATATTTACTTCCCACAGTATGTACGTTTAATGGGCAATTAATGACCTGTTGTAAAAGGAGTTATATAATGAGGTTGTGTGTTTGCCTTGGGAACACTGAACCCCTCACCCTCACCCTCCTTTCTGTGACTTTCATCTTTGTTGCAATCCTGTTTTATTTATCTCTGACACACCTTTTTCTCTTCAGGAAAGCCTGACTATATGCCACGGGAGTTCCAGCTTCTGTTTAAAACTTCTTTTTTCTAGATTGCCTCTTTTGTTCTCTATTCTTCCCAACTTCACTGCCAATATAGATTACCCCTACAAAGTGAATAGCAAAGGACTACACCAGCGTTATGAAGAGCACATCAGATTTTAGATTGCCTAAGACACTTTGTCTCTTCTTTATGATGTGTGGTTCAGCTTGACCCTTTTGGGTACCCTTCGTTAACTATCGCTTTGCTACTCCAATTCTCCATTTTCTCATTGGTTGTTGTCAGTCAACAAATTCTGGCCTTGTTAAAGGCAAGGAAAATGTTCCTCTTGACTTCAGGATTTCACCCAGAGTGCCAGCTCTGGCATGGTTTCTTCAAGAATGTTGCATTCAATTTTAGGAATTGGCAGATTAAAATATCTCTGCCACCAAGTGCTAATACAAATACATTCACTGAGGTTTCTGCAGTATGGACTTACCCTGGTACTTAAGACTAAATCCAGCAAGCATGTTAATAGGTATTTGGTGAGTAGGTGGCTCGTGTAACCATACATACTTCCTCTAATGTCTTCGTATTCATGTATGAGCTAATTCAATGTAATTTGTCTATTTTTATGCCTAGCACATACCACTATTGGGAAATTTTATTTGGAAATTTTCCATGATTGGGGTATTTCTTGTGAAAATGCTCCTTTTTGCAGTGACCTTTTGATCCAGCTGTATTACGAGATTCTAAAAACTGACATCTTGCTCTCCTCCTTGCTTCTAAACAGATGTTAAATAAGCAGCTATGAGGAACTACAGGTAAACTTCTGACCTCAATCCAAAGATTAATATTTTCAAATGCACTGAAAAAAGGAAATTGTCTTTAAAACTTAGAGATATACAAAAGATCAGGAACAGCTGAAGTATAGAAAAAAAATATGCTCTCAACAGCACAGTTGTCCCAGCAATCTTTTACAACCAGAAAGATTTTTACTATGCTTTTTATAACATTGATTCTCCTTTGCCAACCTCACATGCGCTTTCAGCCTTCCCCAGTTGCTGCTGTCTCCCATGCACCTGCTGATGGTCTCACTACGGCTCACTTCTTGCCAGCTTGATCCACAGTACTAAAAATGTTCTTGCTCATATAGAAAGTGGCAGCTGAATTTGTTAAAAGCTAACCCAGATAAGAAGGCTAAACAAATAACAAACCAGCTTGGGGAAAAAAGATAATTAATGTCAGGTTAATCACTGAGTTGCAAAATTTTGTTACTTTTACAGTATTTACAAGTATGTTCAGAAATGTTGGGTGTGTTTTACTTCTGCTTATTTCTTTCCTCCATCCTCCTCACTTTCTGCCTGCAGCACTCAACAGGCAGTACAGGAAGGGAAGGGGATGGAAAAAGAAAAAAAGAAAAAAAAAAAAAGAAAGGAAGGGAGTGGGAGGGAAAGTGGGAGGAAAGAGGGAGGAAAGAGGGAGGAAAAAGGAAAAGGAAGGGGAAGGAAAAGGGAAGGGAAGGGGAAGGAAAAGGGAAGGGAAGGGAAACGAAAAGGGAAGGGAAGGGAAACGAAAAGGGAAGGGAGGAGGGAAGGGAAAGAAGAAAATAAAAAGCAAAGAAAGAAGCAGCTGGCAGCTTTAATCCAGAGCCCAAATTTTGTCCTTTGCTGTGTCAGGCTTCATCTATTAGATGTCTCCTTCACAGACTAGCAGAGTAGAGAGATACCGTGTAAGCTTTATGTGAGCTGACTTCAGTAGGGAAATGACCTAGTTGTGTGGGAACCAAGACTCTGCAGACATGTTTATCTGGCTTTTACAAGATAAGTGGTAAGTATGCAGGGACCATGGATCTGCCCCATCTAGGTACTTGAATCATCTTGTTCAAGTTTCACACTACATGGCACAGTAGCTTGCTGTACAGGCGGACTCAGAATAAACACATTTGGGAGTACTACTATTTGCAGCAGCTGTTCACATTCAGTTTTAGAGCGGTCTGGAACACAAACCTAATTTCTTAATCATGTCGCAGCCTGTCATGGGTGCCAAAATGCAGAGCTTTCCAAGAACTCTTATTGTAGCATGTCCGTATTGTGCCCTCCACATTGCTGCAAAGTCATCTATCACATTCACGCTCTCGACTGGATTAGAGGCCTGACTCCAATATTCTGAAAAATTGGTCTTACCCTCTCATTCCTACTACTCCCCTCTTCAAGGAGGAGTGCTTGGAAGGCACAAGAAACCAGACACCTGAGTTCTACTATTAGATCTAGTAAATATATCTAGTAAATGCTTAACTTTTAACTGTAAGCATCATACAACAGAAACCTAGGCATAAGATCATGACTGTTATGTAACCCCGAGTTTCAGACCTGTCTGAATTCTGTGCAAAAGTATGTGAAAAATGGTCAAATTTACTCTCTTGGTACCTTTTACCCTTTAGAGTTCATAAGAGAACTTTCAGGCTTATAGAAGAGTTGTAACCTAAGATTTTATAAGCACTTCTATCCTGATAATTACAACACTCTAGATATCTTCTGGCTGAGATCCTCACTGCCTGAGAATGCTGCGTAGGCCACCATAAGAAAATAGTATTAGAGAATTCAGAAGATGTTCAGGCATGGTAGTTACTCTGAGTATTGACATAGCCTATACATGTATATCTCTCCACTGAGTTAGACTAGAGATGTTAAAAAACAACTGTTACATAAATCATACATACAAACATCTGTAATGTTTAGGTAAAGAGAAAGAGCAATTTATACATACAAGAACTACATGGAAAGACCTGTATTACCTGGAATATACGCATCAGATCTCTTAAATTAAAAACACAATTGAATCCAGTCACTGTGGGTAGAAAGCGCTAGGTCATTTTCTGATGCAGACAGATTGCATCTTATGAGTGAAATAATAGATTTCACTACACTGTAACTGCAGCTCCAGTGCTGGAAAAGGATTTTTATGGTCCTCCTCTATATGGTGGTTAGAGTATTCATCTCTAGGAAGCAGACAGCAAACAGAAATGTCTCAGAGAGATTAAAAAAAATAGCGTGTATGGAGAAAAGGATAATTATTTCTTTTAAAATATACCCACATAAATATTTTAATAACACTGAAACTCAGAAATTGAAAGCACAAGTTGAGAAGGTTTTCACAGCCAGAGCGCGCAGAGTTAAATATCTTATTCACTCCCTGTCTCACTCGATGGAGATCATAATTACTATCAAGTTAGTGTGAAACCTACCAAATGAGCCTGACTTCAGGGCAGTGTGCTGCTTTGCAGCTGTTTTCTTTCCAGAATGCCTAATAATCTGTATATATTTAATCAAATTGGGATTCTGAATGTTTAAAAAAAAATAATAAAGCAGATAGCACCTTAGTGGAGTAGCAGGCAAAGGGGAACTCTAATAGAGTTGTTAAATTTCTTAGGAAGAGCAGTATATTGATCCTTTATCTTGGATCAATCAAATTATAATTCTATTATTAACATCTTTGTGGTCTTTTTAACAGTCACCTAAAAACCGGAGAATTTGGAAAAATAACCTGAGGGTGGGTTTTTTCCCCCCCAGGAGCGGCTCAGATAGAACTGATCAAATCACAGAATCTCTCATTGGCAGAACATTGCTATATGAAAGAAAACCAAACACCTGTAAATCAGAAAGTTAAAAACATCATCTCTTGAAGCTAAACAGAAGTTTATAAAACTCATACACTTCTACAGAAATTATACTTTTGATCAGTCGGCATTTTCAAATGAAATCATGTCATAGAGCATTCCTAATCAACCTAAATGTAAAATATACTAATATATGCAGTGTATCAGAACTTTGATTCTCTACAGTGAAACCAAGAGGTATGAGAAGCTATTTGATAGGTGTTTCTCAATACTATCCATTAGCAAAAAAAGTGTTGACAAGTTCAAATACAATACAGACAACACCTCAAATGCTGGAAAGATGGTTTCAGGTAAATGCACAAACACAATCTAAAACAATCTATATATGTCCAGGTATTAAAAGATACTAAAACTACACCGATAAAAATCACTGCTCAGGAAAGAAGCCAATGTAAGGCAAAGAAACCATGCTAAACATATTTCAGAGTGACCAGTTCAAATATAAGCATAAAAGGCGTCTACCAGTGCAAAATGGTAGCCAGGCACAAGGTCTGCTATTGAAGATAAAAGGACTCCTGCACTTCAGACTAATTAGGTCTCTTAATTTCACCTGTCATTAGTAGGTTAAAAGAAGTGAACCTGACCTTGAACTTCTTGTGCAAGGGGATGAATGAATGGTTGAAACACCAACTGAACCTGCCCGCTGAAACACTGTCCCTGCAGTCAGGACAGCGCTCTGTCCTGACTCCCACAACCAACACTGAATCTCATTATTAGAAGCCAGCTTATAGAAGAATAGTCAGTAAGAGTCAACGATTATAAAATGCCATGGTATTACTGTAGTATTAAGAGTATAATCTTACTTTTGATACTTGGTCTTCTCCAAAAAACATTATTTAATTTAGCAATATAAGTCACAACACAAATTTGCATGTTCAATTACCTGTGATGACGCACAGACACATATGACCAGCAATGCCAGTTCAGAGCAAAGATTAATCTGGGCTAGGATGCGGCCAGCAGCAGCCACGCAAGGAGAATAAAAACAACACAAGCACATGTAGTACTTCCCCCCTAATACTCTCATAGTCTCCAAATATTTTCAGCTCAGGAGATTTTCTGAGTTGGTTGTGCTTTGTCTATACACCTAATGTAGCAGCCTTCCAGATGTAAGCACTGGTCTCCCGTTGGAACACATGAAAACTTCTGTTCATTACAGCCTTTGGAAAGGAATTGCAAAGGCCCTTTACCCGCTGCATGAACTCCTTCTTCTTGTTTTAAACATCTCTCTCCCATTCTGTTCACATGTTCTGGCACGGTAAGAGACAGCAAATAGTCAGTCCACATCCACCTTCCTGCTAGCAGTTGTGATTTTGTAGACCTCAGGTTGCCTCTTTTCAAGGCGATCAAGTCCCAGCCTCCGTACAGGAGCTATTCACTGCTTTTGTCACCTTTGTTGCCCTTCTCTGCAACTTTTCCAGTTCTAAAACAATGTTTTTGCAATGACATGACTAGAATTGCACATGATTTTCAATGTCCAGGTGAACCATGGCTTTATATAGCAGAATAACTGTTTTCTGTTTGTTCTCTGTTCCTTCCCTAATAACTCCTAACAATTGATTTACTTTTTTTTTTACTGCTGCCAAGAACTGAGCTGATGTTTTCCTGGAACTATTTATCATAATGCTCAGGTCTCACTCTTCAGTGGTAATTGTCAATTCAGAGCCGATCATCTTCTGCATGAAATAGGCTTGTTTTTCCCAATGTACGTTTCCCGTTTGTCTACCCTGAATTTCATCTGCACAATTTTATTATGCAATCACTTTGGCAATTCTTCACAGTTGGTCCTCTTCATTACTACCTGGAAGAACTTCAAATCACCACCAAACTTTGTCACTCCATCGTTCAACCCTATTTCCAGGTATCTTAAGTAATTTTTAAACGGCACGGATCTCCCTGTGGAACTCCCCTGGTGAGCTCTCTTCCATTGCAAGAACCAACCAGTTACTCTTATCCTCTGTTTCTCATTTTCTTGGGTTATTAAGCCATGTGGCAACTCTTTTCTACATTGTGGCTGTTTAATTTCTGTATAAGCCCCTAGTGTGTGATTTTGTCAAAGCCTGTTGGAAACCCAAGCAGACTACATCCATCAGACCACTCTCATGCTTGCTGTTCAAAGAACTCCAAGAGACCTGGTAGACAGACCCAGCTGTTTCAGCCTTCAGAGCTTTTGGGTAGAAGCTGCTTAGTACTATTCATTCTGTCTTTTGGTACCGCTGTTCCTTCCTCAGTTTCTTCAATTTTAGGTAGCCCTTTGCTGATGTCCCCACTCTCTCCCCACAAAAAAAGGTTTCTATGTGGGAATAGTCCCAGTTTTACTCACAGCAAACATTAGTACAAAAAATGAGTTAGCTTCCCTGGAAAGCCTTGTATCCTCCAAGTAGCCATTTCGTATGCTGGTGGTCATCAGTGGCTTCTGCTGAAGTGACTGAAAAAAGGTTTAGTGGAAATTTTGATCCCTGAAACTAGTTACTCCTTAAAAGCTTTTGGCTACACTGATTAGAGTTTTATATTTAGTCTTTAGTTTGCAGTCCTTCCTGCTTGCTTTGTTTGCACACAACTTCAGTTTTCTGAATGATCCTTCCTATTTCTAGTAGCTTTCTTTCCTTTGCTGATTAGCTGTGCCGGTCTTCTTTTACCCTTTCTGAAGTCTTTCCCAAAGGATGGGGCATGCTCTGCTGCCGTGCCCTTAGCTCAGTGATCTTCTTGCTCCCTGGAAGGATTTAATTCTTTTAGTGACCGATTTTAGTTTCTTTTTAGTGGGCTTCCCTGTTTTCACAGAGTTGCTCTTTTTGAAGTTAAACACACTTGTGGTGGATTTTTTGGCCTTTGTTGTTCCTGTGGGGGAAATGAATTGAAGTACATTATGGTCACTGTCACAGAGCGGCGATTCCATTGTCAGATTTTGAACCAGATCCTGCACATCACTCAATACACAAACAAGCTGTCACTCAGTGCAGTCTAGTTGTTTAGGGAGCTGACCTCAGACCCCCTCCTCTTTGGTTTGCTGCTCAGGCAGCTCAGGCACAGGTGCACGGCTCTGTCAGAGGACTTGCACATGGCCCTACAGAAATGAGATTAAGGGAACCAAATTTTTGTTCTCTTTAGCAGACTATGCATTTAATAAATATGGCGGAGAGACAAGGTTGCACAAAAGCGCAGTGCCTGTTGAGGTAAATGTTTGTTACGTGCACATCTTAGCAGACAAATTTCGCCTGTCTTTGAAATTCAAACCCTAACCACCTTTAAAATGGCAACGCCTGAGCCTGAGCACGGGTACAAGCACTGGCAGCCAAGATTTGGCACAAGGCAGGAAAAACTTTTCTGCTATGCAACTGCCACGAACAGCTCCCTTGATCTGGCAGACAAAACATAGCCAACACACCCTTCCCAAAACTTTGAAACAAACTAATCACAAATCAGTTTTAATACAACATAAAGTTAACCCTTAAAAAAAAATGCCCTCAGGCAGAGTTTTCCTTCATTCTCTTAATCTCTGATGAAAGACAGAACTGTGAAAGTTCACTAGAGGCTTCCGTATCTCTGCATTATGTGTGGCAGGTTTCCAAGGCCCGCAAAGCAGAGTAGCACTGTAAATCCTTAAGACACAAAGGTAGACAAATAGTCCTACTGGTGTGTGAAGGTTTGGAGACCTCTGTGTACTCTTTCACTGTATTTCTTCGAGAGTCAAAGGACTTTTGAGGGGACCTGGGGTGTCTTACCCGTGATTCTTGTTTTACAATACAGTGCTTATTCGCCTGTGTGGGCTCTTGGGGTGCCTTGGCAATGGGTCTAACCGAAGGTTTCCCTATACACCCCGTCCCCTCAGCACATTTTATCTGGTATTTATAACCGTGTCGATCCTTGTCTGGTCTGTGCGAGACAGAGCACCATCTGTCTGCTGTGCAAGCTGGTAAGAAAATGTTAGGATGTTCATTCTTTATAAATTAAGAGCTTGAGTGTTACCGTGAGCAAAAACATTTTGTTAAAACATGGCATTTGGTGCACCTACCCAAAGATGCTGATTTACTGAAAAACTTCCAGCAGTGGGGATTCATGCCTGTGACACACTGACAATTGTGAATTTCTTTTAAAATCAGTTTCTGTCTGTCATACCTATGTAGTTACAAAATAACAAAGGGATAATAAAGCTCAATTGTATATTCACAGTTTGAGATTTCTATTGACAGATCTTCACACTGAATGCTTTTGGAAGAAAGTGTGATTATGTAGCTCTCTGTTAAAAGAACTGAAAACCTCTCCTTTGTTACGACTCTCTTACACACCATTTCTATCATTTGGAATCTTTTAAGGGATGTGTCAAAGTTGACAGGCCCAAATTTGGCCTCCTCTCACCAAATTATATTTGTAGATTTAGAATATCTTCCACGTAGGAAAAAATCCCAGCAGTCAGCCTCTCTAAGACGAGGGCTAACTTCTTTGCCTAACTGCAGGTCAGCCAATAAGCCAACAACAATCTACCCTTTCCTCCCACAAAATGTAGGTTCCTGCTCATGTTCTACACCATCCCTTCTCTTGCAACTTACATACTAAGTTGGTACTGGGCTGTAAATCACTCTGCTTACTCATTTATCTATGGGTTGGATGGTGTTATTCAGCTTGTTGCCTCTAACCTTCCACTGCACCGTTGAGAGCTGTATTACATCACAGTCATGAGAGTGCTCTACCAAAGCTTTACTGAAAATTTAGAGAGCCAACCTTCTGGGTTCTCTTCTGTCACACGTCATGTTGCATGGGATGAACAGCAGCAGCTAGTTTAACTTGTTTTCTAGCCTGTAAATTAGGTCAATAAAATGTCGCCAATCTAT
>VZSC01005176.1:173478-219103 GCA_013398225.1 Steatornis caripensis
AAAAAAAATACTTTGATATATTAAAATGTAAGGTGCAACAGCATAGGACTGCAAGTCTGGCTGTTCAGCTGTTCTTGACAAAAGAAAAATAATAAATTCAGGTCAGAAAAACTGTTAATGTCTTAGATACTTTAAAAAACAAACCAAACCAAACCAAAACAAAGGAAAGCCTAGATTCACAGAGTTGCAATGCTTGTTTTTTCTTCTGCTCACGTAACAACCCAGTAGAAATCCAAAAATTATTCATTTGAATGCATATGCGTAGAGTAGTCATCAGATTATAATCTCTCCTGGTTTAGATTTATTAGCAAGCTGTATCCAGAAGACTAACATTTTGATCCAAACATCCTAAAGTAATTACTCTAATCTCCTAGTAATTCTTAGCCACTTTTCCTTCAGACACACAGGTGTATTTCATAAGAAGTGAAATAACTGCAAAGGACGGACTAAGGGCATCTTCCTTGATCCATCTCCTATCTCCCCCATCCTTTTGGAAACTAACAGTGTGCACAATGGTGATTTGGAGTTCCTGGACATATTATGCTTCAAAGCATTTCAAGTAAAAATGTAGCAGGTCCTGAAGCTCCCACACCTTAGTATACCATTGGGCTTTTGAGAAAGAACCTTTCAGCACATCAGGGAGGTTTCCTAAAGCATGACTTTTAAGTAGAACTTACACATTAAAAAAATATTTTGTGCAAACTCTGGGAAGAAGTTGACATTAATCAATTCTGTATGTTTTTAATGTCCCACTGTCTGCCTCAGTTAAATTTACTTTAGGTCTTCCTTTTTTGTTTCCAAAAATTCTATTCTGTAGTGCCAAACTAAACTGCAAAATAATATGGAACCCTTAGACCCTACATTTCCCTTTGAGCCCACGTGTCTACGTCTGTGCGATTAAACTCCAGTAACAGAAGTTTTTTCCTCTGATATGCTGGCCATGATTTGGACATACAACAATGCATAAGCACCTCTGTGAGTGGTCAGAGAACTTACCTCTAGAATATTTCACTTGTTTTATATGGCAAGAATGGAAACATCTCTGTTGCACCCTTGCGGACATTCTCCTTTTGCACATAGGTCTTCCTCTTTCAAAGAACAAACATCAGTTGCCTTCACAGCTTTGTGACTCTATGTCCACATCAGGTGGCAGCTCTCAGTTATCCAAGGACCATGAAGAAAGACCGTAACAGAAATCTCCATGGGTAGCAACAGGGAACCCACAGAAATCCTACTAAGCTTTGATGTCGCGTTAGTTTTCCCACATGTTCCTTCTGTGTTGAAGTTTTTCCTGTAAGGTTTCCTTGTGAAAAAATTTCCAGAGGCAGGTAGAAGGTGAGGAGCCAGATGCTTCAGAGCTATTGCACAAGCTAAAGCTACCTCCGACTTACAAGGAATTAATGGCTTTTATGATGAGCTGCTTTCCTGCTGAACGTTTTTTATTTCTTCTCCCACTCTGCAGTCCAGGGCAATGACCTAAATCTCATGACTCCCCTTCTCTGAAATCTCAGGTACCTGGCGTTACAATGTATACTGCAAAGTGATTCAAAGGCTGGTTCTTACACCACTAAAAATCTAAGCAAATCCTAATAACGAAAGTGGAAACAAACACCATAATAAGATCTTATTAAATAAATAGCATCAACTGAAAACAAACTTTCACTGATGGCTGTAGTCAAGGCATTACTGGATTAGAGCGTGAAGCTAAATGGAAGAACAGGCATTAGTATCGGGAATATTAAGATCATCAGTGAAATTAATTACCATTAACAGCCTGAAGAAGTGTAATTTCCCTCAGTTTTCTCTTCCAAGGGTTTTTGACAACAGCTGCCAACAGAGTAGATGCTGTTACAGTAAATGTTAGGACAATGTCTCAGGCCTACAAATATCAAAGCAGGTGTTTCATTTTAAGCACAAATCCTCCCAAGACACAACCCGTGAGATTTACCTGACCCAGCTGCTCCAAAACCAACTGCTTCAGAGCCTAAATATCAGATTTTGGGTAGTAATTTGAATGAATTGCTTCCCCTTTCCCAACGAAAATTAACATGGTCAGATATAATTAACCGAAATCACGTGTGATGTTACTCATTAGTCATCTGTAATATCTCATGATTAATAACCAGAAGACATGACCACAAACATAACTTAAAACACTTCTGTAGTTTTTAGCATATTATAGCTTCTATTGTTTCAAACCTTGGAAAAACCAAATATTCTTGGTGTATGTTTATTGCTCTACATTTAAGTGTGTTTAGAGAAGAGTCACCAGACTACAACGTTAAAAAAGGAAATATCCTGTTCTGTTTTTCACAATGCTGAACTGCGTAGTACAGGAAGTGGGAGAGTAAGTTTCCCCACTAGGATGTGGACACAGAGGGGCTGGAAGTCTAACTCCATCTAGGAAACCCCCTTTAATTTTTTGCCTTTTCTGCCATGTTTGCTCTGTGGATGCTGAAGGTCCTCCACACCTCATAAAGTGAAGTGAGGTCTTCAACTCGTTTTTTCACTGGTAATAGAGAGGATGTCAAGCCAGGACTGGCAGATTCTGAGTCACATATTTCTTTGCCATTGACAGTTATCCTCCTTGTCCACTATTTTTCTGTTTATTTGGGGTTAATTTTTTGCTTCAGCAAATCCTGTGCAGGAATCTCTGAAATTAATTTTACCTGGCTTAGCCACGGCACTGCAGAACTGCAGGATGTACACAAATAATAGCTACTATTTTAAAATTTGGCTTTAGCATAAAGGCAGCAAAACCAAGCCTGTGTATCACAGTATTCTCTGCTCATGTCCAACAATTCAAAATTTAATAACCAGTGTGCTAAAATCCCTGTAACTGCAATTATGTCTCCCTCCCTCTTGAAATGTAGGTTATAGAACTAATAGTTTATACCAGGAAAATAGTCATTTAAGTTTTCACATGTATGACAATGAGTGATAACTATACTGCATTAAATAAGTGATTTGCTCTCCTAAAAAACATGTCTAGATTTGATCAAGGACAGGTAAAGAGGATGTCAAAATTTCTACCAGAATTGACAGCATTTCTATTGAAGAGTTACCATTCATCATTAATTGAGTTACTCAGAGGCTGTGCATGTGGTATAAGGATTTTTGTCCTGATTTTTTTAAATCCTTTTTTTCCATCAGTACTACTTAGAAGTGACGCTACTGATTCTCCTACTTCTTTAAGTGGTGCAAAATAAAGCTATGGGAAAGAATTGGGCCCCTTGAAACATGGGGAATGTTACAGTTACAGACACTGAAGCAGAGGAGATACTGTGTAGTGGTTGCAAGGGACTTGGGCCACACAAAATCTTCTGACAGTTTGATGACCTTGGCAGACAAAAGGATCTCTTTCCCAACTTCAGCCTTTCTAAGCAATGTAATTGATTCCCCTTTCTCCAGAAAGACAACTACAAAATATTGCAAGCAAACTGTCTCAGCAACATGAATGAAGACAGCCTATTTGCAAAGACAAGATGCAGAAATGCCTCTACGCTAGTAGCAAAAGAAAGATTATGTTAAACTGTTAGGAGAGTTCAAACACTGACATAAATCGCTATACTTTTGTTTTTAACATACCAAGTTAACGTGACAGAAAGACAATAGGCAAAGTAAAAAAGTGAAAATACACAGCATTTAAGAATACACAGGTTTGATATTCATCTTAATTTGTTGGTAATACTGAAGGATTAACAACACTGCAAAACTAAAATGCAAACAGGTATTTCACCAAGATTACATTGTGTAGCATTTGTAGCTCAGTGTAGAATGCAGAATACTGCATTTTCCTGTCACTGAAAAGATAGTGAAATGTAATATTAGAATTATTGCAATATCTATATGCACACTTTCCAATATGAATGGCATGCCATAAACATAACTCATTCTACTACTGTATGATTATGTTGAAATAATATAACATGGTCATAAATGAAGAGAAATTACCTTGAATTGCTTGCTGTATTGAAATACTATTCAAGAAGATCAGAATTAAAATAGGAACACTTAGTAAATACTGCAGCAATGGTTTCATTCTTTGAAAAGTGTCAATTGTATGTGAAAATGAAACTGCAGATACACTTCAATATTTATCACGCCAGGTACTTCATTCACATTGCAGAAAATAGCCATATCAATGGCAGAAATGAGGTATGAAGTTAGCTTGTGTAGTGGATAAAATTATAATCTGGTGAGCTGGTGGGGAAAGAAAAAAATTGGTCTCTACAAATCTCCAAATGAAAAATAAAATATAGGGCTTCATAATGCCTTATCATTTAGACAAACCTATGAACTCAAGGAGCCAGACAGAAAAATGAATGTGCTTAATGTCAGATGTGGTTTTTGTATTGGAAAACACTTAATGTAATTCAAACACATTACAGTTATCTGGCTGTTTATATAAGATATGTTAAGATAAGCTGCGAGTGAAATTGTTGTGGATGAGGAAGCAGAATTGTCTCAGGATTAAAACAGGCTCTGAAAGATGGGGTCAATTAGTTCAATTCTTGCTCTTGCCAGTAACAGATAGTGATTTCTTGGGCAAGCCATTTAACTCAGTTTTATCTCCTCCATCTGCATAACAGATATGCTATTATTAGGTCCCTCACTGGATGTTATGTGGTTTAAGTCTTAACATTGAGGTCCTTGGGTGTAGGGTTCTACGTAAACACAACTGTTTCATTCTGACAGATGACAGCAGCCTTGAGCTAAGACTGCAACCAGCTTCCACTTACAAATTATTTTCCTTTATGGTTCTGGCTTGGTAAGCAGCCTCGCTTTAAAATTGCTGATTTTTTCCCCTGAATACATGTAACATTGCATCTGTTTCTCTCAATAAAATTGACAATGGAAGAAAAACGAGGAGGAAAATAAGGTGCCAGAGGGCATGCTTATACCACACAACTGAGCATGACACACAGACTGCAGAATTAACACTAGCCAAGCTGATTACAGAACTAGGACAACCCAGCTAACCTGGCTAGTTAGCCAACCTTCACAGTGTTGTTCTGAAGACTCACTGGGCGCTGTGAGGATTCACCGTTTCAAACCAGCTCAGCTAGTACTACCTTGAGAAATCAAGCTACTTATCACGGCAGTGGCTTGCCTGGCGCAGATTAGTCTGGAAAAACACTAGCAGCAAACCTTCAAATTACAGGTGCTACTTCTGAAAAATGAAAGAAATTTGATGGAAATTTTCTCTATCAAAAGCTACAAAACATACACTCACTTTCCAGATGAGACGACAGAGAGAAAGACAATTTGCCAGAGGTCCTCTACTAGGATCTTCTTGCAGTCCTTCAAGGAGACAATCATTCTCCTCTTAGATGATAAAGAAATCTCTCTTTGATGTCACCAAACAGGAAATATCTGAAAGATGCTTAAAACTATCAAATTATTAAACCAAAGCAGTGAAAGGTGCTAAAAGATGGCAATATCTCATGTGCAAGACTGAAGCAGTTCAGCAGCATCAAAAAAGTATGAGTATCGTCAATCTTATACAGCCCATACCATAAACAAACATTCTTACTAAGCATTAAAAATAGTCGCTACGTGAGTGATACAAATGCAGGCCAGGAGCCAGCTGGATCTTTCAGAAGAAAGCACCCATCCAGCAACAAGTGTATCCTATTCATCAAGTAAAGAGACAAACGTGATGTTATAGCCTGATTCTCCATGCCAAAGAACTTTGCACTTATCACGCCCCACAATACTGTCATCCTCCTTCAACGGAGCTGTCCGGTCCAGCAGTGAGACCATGCTGGAGAGCTGCCTCAAGTGCAAAAGAAGGGAAAAAGAGGGTCAAGAACTGGAGAAGTCCATGGTATGTTTAAAAGGGAAGTAAATAAATTCTCACTTTCCACCTTCTCTACAGAACCTATGAACATGCTGATGATAGACCTGCAAGGCTGTTAGGAAGTTCAGCATTGGTAAATATGGGCTTAGAGTGTAAAATTCTTCTTTGGAGTACTGACATTTCCCAGCAAAGTTGTTTAGAAACAAGAACTTGAGCTCCACCTGTTCAGGGAAAATTCTTTCTTGGGGAAGAATAAAATGGAAAAAATGAAAGAAACTGAGAAAAACAGCAAGAGAGGGAAACCCTGAGGAAATACTAATTGGTTTACAATAAAAATGAGAGAAGAGATGCATATAGGGAGACATACAGTCATGGACAAGTATTTTGTTGTGGTGGGTTTTTTTTTTAAATCCAATGTGAATTAATCCTTGTTGCCACTACATGTTAATCTCCTTTCAGCGTGAACCCTTTGGTAGTAAAGACGACATGCAACACCTTCCCTAAGAGGCCCTGAAGTTTATCACCTGGCCTTGGTTGTAATACATGGGTCTAGGTTGCAGCCTAATGACATCGCGTGTTCACAGGTGAGTGCAGCAGTGCCTGGATGTGCACTGCAACAGGAGAGAAAGAGGCAAAGGGAAGGGAAAAAGGTGGGGACCTCTCTCTTCTCTGTCTTGGGGCTATGGCAGCAGTTTTCTCATTACAAGCACAAACCCAGCAGCACAGCACAGCTGCTCAGCGAGGCCTCTAGTACCTTCAGGCCATTTAAGGGGATCAGACTTCATAGAAAAAACTGCACGCATGTGCAGAGGCACACATCTGTCTGCATCACACACCCTGGTATCTGCAACACCTGTCATCTAGCTCATTTGGTCCTGGATTTCCTATACAGACGTTTGGGCCAGGTAATTCAGTCCAGTTTGTGCAGGTAATTCAGTTTCTTGATTCCTGCTCACCTCTAGCCCAAGTTTGGCAAGTACAGCACATGTCTGGGGACAAGACTGGGCCAGAAAAGCAGAGTGGAGCAGGATGTGGGTACATGCATACTGCATGTGTGGGCAGCTTGCACACACTCCTTCCTTCTGCTTGTCATATGCATCCCTTCAAGGGATGGGTGTTTCCCATTTGCCTTTTCTTTTTTCCCCTGGGTGTGCAGGGGAAGAGAAAGGGAGCAGCCATGCGCCTGTGATGACTTAGTCTGATCCTTATCATAGCTCAGTACTAAAGTGCCCAGGAGACAGAGTTTTTCTACAAAAGCACACTTTGCTGACAATCTAGAAAAGGTTTCAGTTTGGAAAGAACTGAGCAGATGGAGAAGGCTGCTGTCCCTGCCAGTCAGCAAAAAAGGATACTAGGAAGAAGGCCAAGTGGAAGGCCAGAGATTTCTTGTTTAAAGGGGTTGAGAGGAAAGCTTTGGAGAGTGAAGACAAATCCAGAAACATAAACCTAAGTTACAGGGTGCCTACGAGGTAGTGATTTCACTGGTATGGTAACAAGCCCTCACTTGCAGAAGCAAACTGTGCCAAGACTACTGCAGAGATTAATGCTGGGATGGCTGAAGGCCCTCTGACACTTGGTAAAGGTTATCCCTCCTGCAACCCCTGTGTTTGAAGTGGTTCCTCGTGTCCTTACAGAGGGGTCCTGCGCCATTTTTAACACTGATGCCAACCTGAACTAACAGACTTGAGGATGGCCAGTATCCAGCAAGAATGCAGAACATGTCTGGGTCCTCTGCAAGCGTTGTGGTTGTCAGAGTACTTGTTAAAACAAAACAACCCTCACACTTACTAGTTCATAGGAGTCCTTAGAGACTCTGCAGCAGTGTCAGGGTAGGGTGGTTTAATTTGCATCGGATGGGCTCCCAGCTTCAGAAGATTGCACAATGACAGAAAATGGCACTGAAACTCAAGTGCTAAATAAAGTTAATTCCCACCAAGAAACACAAATTAAAAAAAAAAGACAACAGCATCCATTTAGAAAAACGCAAGCCACTACAAGTCTGAGAAAAAGCACATGTAGTGGAAAGTAATTACAACAGAAGGGCCTCGTGATGGAGACAAGGAATACAGAGTTAGACTTGAGCATTCACTGTATTTTGGAAATGTTGCCTTAGAGCCAGAACATCACTGCTGTGAAGCTTCATCTCACTATCATTCTTCCCCCAAACCAGGATCTCTGCTTGGGTTTATCTTCTGTTGGAGTGAATGTGGCATGGCAGCACATGGTAGAAATCAGCAAGGAACCACTAAAGAGAACAAAGCATCCCAGCTACAGCTACTCTGGTAGCAATTTGAAATGTAAATATCTCAGTTTTCTACCAAAGTATTTGGGGTGGTGTTGCATTTTTTTTTTTTTTATAAAAGTCAAAACTGTTGCAAAACCTTTGAAATGAAATAGTTTCTTTAGTCGGTGAAAAATTCTTCACCAAAAATTATGTTCGAAGATCTTGGCCTTCGCAGTCGACCTATATTTGGATGAAAAATTCAATAGGGCTCTGAGGCTTGAGATTCTTGACATGTGTTTGAGATTACACTTTAGAACTTGGATGCTTCTTGAACTTTTTTCATTGTACTGGTTCACTGATCACTTTGCTTTCCTTTTTTTTAAAAGCAACAGCTGTAATTTTACTGGAATACTAACAGTGAAAAAACCGTCAAGAGCACTGAGCAGAACTTTGAAAGGAAAACACAGACAAAATACCAGAGAAAAGAGACGCATCAGACTGTGCAGAATTTAAGTAAAACAGTGAAACTTGCTGTTCTCCTATTTAAAACTACAAGGACTAGCAAACGTACCTATCCTACCCTAACCATGTCACACGGTCATCAGAAGCAGCTCTTCTCTAATTGGGATTTTCTCTGACCTATGGCAAAGGGATCAGATGCATTAAGCAAAAGCAGTGCAGCCTAATATTTGAAAGCACCCTTCGCTGCTTTTGCAGCCAGTCTGCAAAAAACCACATGAACATGTGGCTCATTGACAGCACTGCAGGGGCTCACACAGTGCATGCCGCTGACTTATCTGTAAGAGGGAGATGAAGTACAGCCAGGCAATGTATGCTGCCTCTCTCTTGGAAAAATATCACAAATCAAATTATTTTTGTTTGCTGCCCAAATCCTTTCACCTCAGCTGAGTAAGCTAATATTTACTAATGTACAGAGTTCACATCTGAGTTTCCATGTGCCCCTGTTTTTGCTGACTTGAATTGGGTTTGGCTTTCCAGCACTTTCAGCAAGATGTTAAGCTTGTTTCAATTGCAAAAAATGCCAATTTTCTGTGTGCCTCCTCCAGTTGGATTTTAGAGACATACAAATATCTCTGAGAGTTTGGGCACGGTGCCCATTTTTCACTGCTTACTTTATGTTAGGAACACGAGTGGTACAGCTGAAATAATGAAAACCACTGATATTATCTTGTAAATTATAGTACTTAGAAAAATAAAATGATAAAGTAAAATGTAATAAAATAAGCAGCGGTAAGTGACATAAACCATGCAAAACATCAAAAACAGCCTAGTGTAAACATTTTGGCCACTGTGCTGTACACGGTAAAATGCTGATTTTAGAGTAAAAATTTCTTATTGTATTGCTATTGCCCTAAGAAGTAGAGTGCTGCTTCCCAGACATCCTGAGATGAAAAATATAGGGACCAATGCAGGAAGATACACGCTTGCCCTGAGAAGTGTGGCTTACAGACTTTGGCCACAGGGTTTGGATTGTTCCAAGAATTGTGCCCTTTTCTTTCATCATCTTCCCACTCTTTCATCACCTTCCCAAGTCTCAAAAAAGCCAGCAAAGCTTAGCCCAAATTTTGTCTTTAATTTGCAATTGCCCACATGACTTCAGAGGAGAGATGATTAGCCTAGAATGTGATACTGAAATGAAACTGTAGCTTTGAAAAGAGGAGCAATGGGAGACATAACTGATGCACAGAAATTTGGAGTAACAGCAATGACAGGTGTTCAGTATAGATATATCTCTGGGAGTGGTACATACATGAAAGTAACTACTGTGGAATTTTTTACTTCAGAATGTGGAAAAATCTGGCCCACATCACTTAGGAGAAATAGCAGAAAGATTGGCGAGCATCACCTCACTCACATGCTGGCATGTGGTTTCCTAGAAGTATATGTAAGTCTATAGACAGTAGGCAAATGAACTCCAATTTGAAGTGCCCTCAGGAGAAAATGTTCAGTTACAAATCATGCCATGAAAAAGCAGCAGGCCAAAGAACTCCATTGCCCTGGGAACTGTCCTGCTTACTGGAAGGAAGGCATGGCAAGACCAGCGAGCTCTGCTTCACCTGCACAGTGTACACAGCCAGAGCAGCCTGTGCATGCTGGGTTCAGAAGCCAAACAACACTGGGACCTTCGGAACATATTATGGTCGCGGATGTCTGCTAATAATCACTGCTGTCATTACCCAGGTTCACTAGATTACCTTGCGTGTGCTTCACCTCCATTTGTCCGTGCACTTAGCCCCACGAGACTGGGCATCCTTTTTCAAAGCTGAAGCCAAATCCTGCTTGCTCCGTAGGAACATAATCAGACCAATTTACTTATGTAAAATTGTCTTTTTCTTTTCTCATGCAGAAGTCCTAGAACAGAATGCGTTACACAGCACAAACAGAATTTAGGTTCTCCTACAGATTTTTTAAAACTACATCAAAGTATTCCTTTCCCTTTCTGAGGAATGAAAAAAAAGTATCCCAGAATGTGGTCCATTTAAGCATGCAGAAAAGAAAGGTTTTATGCATTTAACGTCTTCCGTCTTTCTACTTCGAAAATATTCATTAACTTTTTTCTTTAGCTCCACTTGCCAGCTTTGGATCCCGTGTTAACACTGGAGTTGATAATAAATGCCCACTGCCTTTCCTGAGAACAGGCACATAGTATCAGTCTCAGCCTGATGTATTGTTCGCTACTGTATGTAAGTGTAAAGATGCATGTATGTAAAGGTGTATGTTCCATTCATTATTAGTTCAATTTATAGGAAAAAATTTACACAATTCAATCCTCCCCAGTTAATGGCACTTAGAAATTTATCACAAAGCAGCAATGAAATGTCCAGAGTTCTGCCAGCAATGTTAATAATAATCACATATTTGCAAGGCTGCCACAAGCCAACACAATTCAGAGTTGTCCAGAATGTTCAATATTGCAATGAAAAGCACAAACTGTAGTTCAAATATGTCTTCACTATGAATGCATTGGGTCATTTACCTTAACAATGTGAACGTGCTCTCATTATGTTCAACTTGATTAGTGTGTAGTCTAAAAGTGCACTTCAGATGGAAGAAGGTATGAATGCATGATTGGTTCCTAATAAATTGAGCAACCCCCTAATGAACTGCAAGGGATCTAGAAGAAACTGGTAGACACTAGACATAGACACTCACAACGAGAAAAAAAAAGTGGTAATAACAAGTGGAAGACAGAGTAAAATTTCCTAAATACATTTATACACTGTGCTGTAACGCTCATTGCTATCTGAAGTAGTAGCAAATAGGAGGGTGTACAGTTCCAGAAGAAGGCCATTATTAGAAATTTGCTGAGGAAAGGATTGTTGCTATTAAAAGCCAATGCATAAATGAGCACTTTAGCTGATGTGATTTGGAGTCATGTTTCACAACTGTATCCTATAATGGAGCAGGAAAACAACATTCCCTCTCCATTGCTGTCTAGGAATGTTTTCTTCAAATGACATTGTCATACAAAAGGCAAGTCAGAAGAAAACTAAAATCTATATTCAGGGGACTGGGCTGATTTAATAGAAAAGATGAAATAAAGAATTTAGCTAAGTAACAATGAAGAGAGAGTACAAGTCCATAGCCATTTGAAAGCAGTTGACAGAATTCCTTTTTAGGAAATAGGAATATATGATTACTTAGCAATTAACTTAGATTACGTACAAGAAAAAGCGAACGTAAGAAACATTGTCTTGCTACGGAAATGTATGAGGCTGCAAAATTATTCTCTGTAGAAAAAGTAAGTTTCCCCACTGTGAGACACTACAACTAAAGCTGAATTAACGGCAGGGGAGGGAATTCACCTCTGAATTCTGCACCTTTGTGTTCACAGTGACAGCCTTACTGCTCCCCTTATCCAGGTATCAGACCATCTCAGAAATGACATCATAAGACATCTCAGCCTCATTCTGTTTCTCTGTGTCCTTAATCTTTGCTGGCTGGACATTCAAGCGTAGCAGGTGGTTTAGCTTTTTTCCCCTGCCTTCCCTTGCGGGGGGAGAAAGTAATTATGAGAAGACAGGTAAGTCAAAAAGAGCACAGTTAGGCACATTTTTTCCCCCCTGAAATGAGTATTACTCCATGTCTAGAAGCCCCATGTCATATAAAAATGACTGTTTGGCTGGGTTGTGTTACTTTATACACCCCCAAACCAATGTAAGACTGGACAACAGTGATTGCAGTGAGTTAGCTGCAGTATGGCAATGCTTATGTACTTATCTGGGGCACCACTACACGAATATCTCTGTTCTCTTCTAACGACGATTCCTACCTCCCTGTATCTGACAGCTACATCCTTCTGTCATTGAACCAGTAGCTATGGAAGAAGCATTTCAGGATTGTAATGCTTTCTTTTTCTATCATATTCTACTCATTAGAAAAAAAACCCCGACACCTAAATCCACACATGCAAAACACAGTTCTGCAATAATTAGCTTTCTTGGGGGAGACACTTCATCAGAAGGTAACAGCAGGATCATCAGTACAGTAAGCTGCAAATATCAAACAGGAACAACATAAACCTAATGACACACCTGCACCTGGCCCAAGCTGTGCTCTCTCCTAGGAAACAAAGAAATAGACTCTGTCAGCACACCTCAAATTTGCAACAGCAAAACAGGAATAAAAGGTATCCCTTTTAGCATCAACAGTGACACAAAAGCAGTGAGAGTAGGTTTAGTGCCGATGCTCTTCAACAGCATCTGCTGGTTACTACTAGTAGAGCCAACGTCTCCTTCAAAAAGCAAGGTACCGCTGGTTAGAGAGGCATGATTTTCCCCACGCTGAAATGGCCCACTGGACAGGATGCAGGATTGAGCTTAAGGAAATAAGAAGCCTGCAAACAGGCTCAAAGTATAGCTTTGGGTAAATTGTGCCGTGCCTCAGTTTGTCTGTCTGTAATGTGAAATTGTTTGAGAATCTCAACCGAAAGCACTCAGCATTTTATGGCTGTTACAAGGAAAGGCAAAACAGACAAGAGAATATTTGATGCAAGACAGAAGCCAGTATTTGCAGAAGATACCCAAACAAGGAGGAAATATGTCTGGATGTCCACATAGTGTATCATGGGCATGTAAGGCTGGAGAATGGCTACATGGCTACCTTTGCATGGTGGTGAGCCAGCACTAGTAAATCCATCCTCTCCATATTCCAAGCAGCCAGGTTTCTGAGGGACTAATGACTCTTTTGTTCACTCAGAAAAAGCCAGGAATAGCTATCCTTCAATAGTTTCCTATGTGAACAATCTCTTTCTGCCTGAAGAGTAACCTTTTTGTTTAGTTCACTTTGAAGCGGACTAAGTTAGACTGCAGAAAGGCATTCACTGGAGGGGGACAAAAAAAAAAAAGTCCATTGTGAAAGGCAGTGTGGAAGAGCTATTTCAATCACACCTTCTCCTATTTTACAAAAGCTTCCTTTGCCAGGTGAAGCCCTCAGTGTTGGTGGAGTGCTAACTGAGGATGTTCTTACACAGCACCGTGTAGAGTCCAGCTGGTTCTGAAGAGGTTAGATTAGATACAACAAGCAGTTAAGGTGCAATAGCTCAGCCCTCCCAACCCCCTCATATGGTAATATTCTGCTTCTCCGGTATTATCATATTGCTTTCAGAACCTGGCCTAATCCGAGTCATTCCCTTACCACATGCCACATTTGAAGAAATAGGGCTCTACTCTCACAGTGAAATGATCATTCATCAGCTTGGTAACAAAATCTTCTGTTTACATATTCAGCCAGAAACACATGGGCAGTATATCTGCAAACTGCCTAAGTAACTGCAAACATACTCACTTAACAGAAATTATCTTTTTTTTTAATAACTGAAAGTAAGCAAAAAATCCCAAACACAATCCTATCATAGCATCCTTTCTGGCACTCCTTCCAAATAGGTGTGGCTTTCTCCATTGACAAGAGGGACACAAAAGCCAAATGAACATGGTGCAGGTCTGAAGAGAAGGGGGAAAGGACACTGCAGCAAATTTGGCATAGGACTTTGGAGTAATCGTTCAATGTTTCAGTATTCCTTTCTACAAAACAAGACCGATGACGCATTTTGGTAATGACAAAGGAAGGCAAGTTCTGTCTAAGGCCTCGGTGTTACTGCTATTGCTACTTCTCAACTTAGCATAATAGGTTGGATAGGTCATCAGCTCCTTGAGGAAAAAAAATCAAACCAACCAAACAAGCAGGAACACGGGCGTTCTGCCTGCCACGCAAGTGGTGGAGTTTTAGGCTGCATCAACCTTCCTTTTGGTTAAGCACAATTAGAGCTTTGCATCTCCTTGTGGCCTTACATTTTTGGATAGTTGTTGGACAGAGGCAAATTCAGCCAGTCAGGTAACCACGACTGCCTAGTGCAGCTGTGCCTCCCTGCCCACTACAGCATTGTGGCTCTTGGGATCTTCCAGCTGCAATGCTCTGGGGGCTGTGGCTGCAGCTACATTGTGCCTGTTCTTACTAAACCTGGTTTTTATGACTCACAGGAACTCATTTGTGTGTGTGAATTACTGGCGTTTCAATTGACAGTGAGGGAGCAAAAAATTATCTACAAAAGAAAAGCTTATCTACTTACATTATAGTCTCACGCATTTTACTATGTGTTTACTGTCAGAACGTGTTGCAGTTAATATCTGAATCTTTGCCAGACTGCTGACAGACAGAATATGATCTGTCTTAAGATATTTTTTTGGTGAAGTGACAACTGCTAGTCTGTAAATACTGTGTGCAATAATAGAAACACTAATTTGGCATAGCTATATGTTTCAAAAACACTTGTAGTTTCCTTACGTTTTTCATTTTCTTTGTAAATTCAATCAGTAAATGCGTGCTCATTGATGCCTGGAGTTGCTACAGCATATTTTAAGATACACAAATGAAAGGAAATATATAGTTCACTGCTGTAGTAAAAATGGTGCCTTGTTGTCTAGTAGCTTTATATTTACCTATAGTTCCTCTTAAAACCAAACACAAACCTGAAATCTCTACGTGCATCACGACAAAGGATATTGAGGAAAATCAGAGCGAGGGAGCGCAGTAGAAATCTGAAACTTTTCCAGTTCATTTCAAGGCTTCTCTCTCAATGAGGCAGACAAAAGCAAACAAGACTAAAGCAAATGGAAGATCCCTAGATTCCAGCCACACTAGAATTTTCCCTAAATTTCACAGTACAATTTCTTCACTCCCCAGGTTTTACACAGCATGTTTAAACTTCAACATCATCCATATACTGCAGGGGACTTAACTGTCATGTACAAGGCATCCTAGGGCATTCTCTACCTTATTTCTCATTTGCATCTCCTGGAGCCAAATTCTTAAAATGACAACATCAAAATCATTACTTTCTACTGCCTTTCATGGCTGTTCCAGTTTTCTCGTATTCCTCTGTCTGCTTTAGAACATACTGTGAGATAGCACTGCATTATGTAATGAACACCCTTAAACCAAAAAAACGCTTCTCAAAAAAGCCTCTTTATCTTCATTGTCTCTGCTAGGGTGCTGATCATACATCCATCCCATTTAAAAACAATGAAAATTATTAATTTTTATTGGGTTTAGTAGAGCTGTGTATGGAAGAGTCATTTTCTGCCTTGATTCCTTTAAACTTGCATGTGTTAAAGGAGAATAAATGTACGTTTGCAGGATGGCAAAACACAGCCACCAGAAAATCTTAGACTCTAGTCAGCCCTATTCAACTCTTTCTTTTTTTTTTCCCCTTCACTGAGCTTTGCATAAAGCTAACCCAAACCCACATGGATTTCTATAATATCCAAAAAGAATGACAATGAGTGATGTGATGTAGGTGGAAACTGCCTGAAGAAACCTAAATTGTAACAGGAAAAAAAATTGACATTTTAGAGTTTAAATGTTACACAGTTTTTATAAAGCTTCAGTCAATTTATTTTATTTATTCTAATGAAGAGCATTACAACTGCTTTACTGCACTGAAGCAAGCATCGATCACACCATTAATCACACCTTGTGAATAGTCACAAATCAAGTTCTAACAGCAAGCACTGAATCAGGAGCAATGAAGCATAAACTCCTTCACAATTTATGATCTCTCCAATTGCATCTTTTCAACCATTAAATTGCAAGATACCATAAATTTTTATCTTCTTCACTTCAGTCACATTATTGATTCTGCCTTGTGAAATATAGAATAGCTGTAAATCTAGGCTATTGAATTAAATTTAAAGTCTTGACTTCAGAAAAGAAACCCAACACACTGCCATGGCTGTTAATTTACACTGAGGAACAAATGATAGAAACATTAAAATTTAAATGGACAACAGGGATTTCAAAGAGCCATAGTTCTGTCAATCCTAGTCCTTGTCAACCTTGAGGGTTTTTCTTTTAACCAAATTTTAGATCGCAAAATGTAATAAAATATAGGGTCCGGGTGAATGCAGAACAGATAATTCTTGCAAACAAGTAAACGATGAAGAGGCTAAATCAAAGCTACCGAATAAACTTTTAGGCTTAAAATAACTCCACTGAATTCAGCACAATTTACCTACCTACAAGGCTGAGGTGCTTTAATACAAATAAAATTGGCATACTAGTGATAGCGCATCTTTAGTCGTCAGGTCCCTAGTGAAAAGGCAGATTGTCTTAACACGTCTGCAAGATTCTCTGTAGGACAGCAGAGGCAGGTTCTTCAGGGAGCCGTGTGTCTGTCAGAAATGAAAAGAGAGATCCACCAGGGTGGAAGCCTTTATGAATGGATGGGAACAATAAATGCAGATAGAAACAGAAGCTCCCAAGGCACTGGAAGGATGTTCAAGTAGACCTGGAAAGTATCATGCATTGGAAGAAAACAGGTTGTGACCCGGATTTCCAGGGTACCACTAGAGAAGGGGGAGTTTCCTGATGCTGTTGCAGACCGCTCCTGTGAGCGCGGCGCCCAGCCAAGGCCAAATGCCAGGTGCTGGCTGCTGCTGCTCCATGTGGGCTGGCTTTCTAGGTGCCTGGACATAGCTCACAGTCCCCTCCCAGCCTCTGAGGTGTTTCTCCCTACTGCTCCGGGGGAACAGGTTTGGTCCCCTACAGGTCCCTTGCCTTCAAGGTGAAGGCCCCACACGAGCACAGCAGAACACTCTTCCACCATTTCCGTCCCAGCGAAAGGAGCCCCAGCCTGACGGCGAATGTGCTCCTGGGTGCACAGCTCCCTGCCCCACAGGGTGCCCTCCAGCTCCCTCCTGCACGAGTACAAAGTTGCCCTCACCACAACCTCAGAAAGGCATAACCTGTTACACGTTTTATAGGATTCAGAGGCTTAAATCAGCTTTCTGGCACATTGCTTACATAAATCTCCCTGCCCTTAGGAAGAGGCCATGTAAATATTTGCTGACAGGAGGAACAGAAGCAGAGCATGGGGAGGCAGCGACTCACCTCTGCCCAGGCCTCCCATATCACGCTGCCCAGCCACGGTTCCTGTACGTCGGCCTCCACACAGCAGAAGCAGAGCAAGGGGATTTTCCACTTCCAGGGAGCCAGCAGGAGGCAATGCCATGGCCACCCACCAGCTGTACTGCAGAAAGGAGAAGGGACTGAGAGGGTGAGGGAAACAGAGCTGAGGGCACAGCCAAGGTGAGAACTGGCATGGCAGGCAGACCTCTCTCCTTGCTGAGTGTGCAGGGTGTGGAAAGGGGAATTTCATCGCCAGGAGCAGTTCCACAGTGGGACCGCTGCCAGGAGCAAGCTCCTTGAGCTCCAAGCGACAGCTGCCTGCTCCCTTCGCAGCTGCGTGTGGAGGAAGCTGGGGTGGAGACAAGGGTGGAGCAGCTGAGATGAGACTGGCAAACGATTCAGCCTCGGCGTGATGGGAAACCAGGGCTCCTAGCCCAGGCTCTGTTGACATATACAGAATTTGCCTGCAGGTATTCAAGTTGTCTCTCAAGCCCAATCCTAGCTATATTTAATCACGTAAATCAAATAAACTAAAGGGGTGGTCTGAAGAGTTTGTAGGATCAGGCCTTGGAACTGAGAGGTGGGGTCATCCTTAGCCATCCAGCACATACCTACTCAGCAGTAACCTCCCTTGCATTTCCTCCACCAGCTTTCCCAGCCAACAAGTATGGTTATTGGCTTAATTATTTGTGCATGTTAAAATTTTGCCAGATGTAGATTATGCAACCATTTTTACGCTTTCATATCAGTCCACCATTTTCCTATCTGCATATCAAATCAAGAGTCAAGAAGAACACAATCCTCAAGGAACAGAAAAGCAGTAATTACAAAACTGCCATTCAAAACTTACCTCTGTTACTTCTTGCACCTCTATTACTGGTAGAACTACGTTAATTTCTCAGCACAATATCATACCGTAACAGATCATACTATTTCAAGCAGAATGGTTATTTGGCACCACACTTTACAGAGCTATAAAACCCCAGAATTTATATCAAAAGTACGTTATAAATTCCTACAAACTGCAGAAAGAAACGTTGATGACTTAATGTTATACTTATAACCCCAATATGCTAAATGCACTGTGTTACTGGGCTGCCATTTTTCACTAGGGAAATGAGTACTCACTGCTCGGGATTTATGTGGCCCATACTGAGAAATGAGTAACTGTGTGCTGCGTCACCATTTCCCCAGTGCCAGCAGCAAACATCTCCATAGTGCTTTTCATTAAAAAGCAATAGCTGTTGCTTTCTAGCTCGACAAGAAATACATTTCAGTATCAACTGAGCCAATGCCCAGCAGAATCCTTTGTAAAACCACGTTCAATTATGAAGTGTTTCGGAAGTTCAGCTCAGGCGATATACAATCAAATTCACAACTCAGTTATGCCAAATAAACACGGTGTTTGTTCTGTGGACTCTGTATTGTGCTATTACCACTCTATGGGCTTTGCATTCTTACTGATCACAGAGATGCTTTGTGGATTACTGTCACTTAGACGTCAATGTTATGACTTGCAAGCCTCCCTGAATCATGCAAAACATGCTGCTGCTTCTATTACTATATTAATAAACTAGTTCACATCTGGAGAGAAATATTCACTTCCCTTTTAAAATCTGAATTATTTTCAGACCAAAGAGTCAATTTGTATAGGAACAAGGAAGGAAATGAGAAGGAAATTGTAGTGCTCTTTTTTTCTTGGCACCATCTGTTATTAAATTCCATGAGATAATCAATTAGCTAGAAAACAAGGCAAAGCCTGAACACAAGAGACACGGTACTTCGGATAAATATTTTTATGGCACAAAGCAATAGAAATGACCAAACTTGAAATGGCTATAGGCTCAGCCTCGTATCCAGAAGTTTTGGTACTGTTGGTACTGTTTGGTACTTAGCTCAAACTTCTTTGATTTGCTTTGATCTGACATTCGGTGTTTAAAACAGGAGAGATGTGCATGCCTGAAGCTCCTGTACATCCTGGTTTTGCTGCTGGCAAAAATTTCTATTGTCATATTTTCTTTCATTTCACTTCCTATTTCAAGCAAAAAATAGAAAGCACTATCAACCAAAATGTCAGACTTCAGCTATGAACAAAAACAAAACTCTGTGAATGGACAGTGCTTGCACATAAAGTCTTTTAATTTTTGATTGTGAATTAAAACTGAATCCAGACCAGTGGTGCTTCCCATGCTACTATGGACCAAGCTAAATAAAAAAGAAGGAACTAATGCCCAATAGAGAAATAGATATGTTTCTTGCTAAATTCTCAGTACCTTAAGATTTGGGTTCTCTGGTGGGGAAAGGACCCCCCTCCCCACCTCCAAAAAAAACCCCAAAACAAAAGGGAGGGGAGAAGAGTGAAAAAGAACTGTCTAGCAGCAACACCCTTGTTGGTTGTTCAAAACTTCTGCTCAGGAATCTTGAGTATCCTAGAAACAGTATGGCTTGTGGAAACCAAAACCTTTTAACAACAGAGAACCGTGAGGTGGTCATAGTGCTTGTGTGTGTGTGTGCAGTACGGGGAAACAAGGTGCAAAAGGTGGTGTCCAAGCTGGTGTTCCTGCACGAGGGACAAACTGCAGGGCCTAGGACATTCTGCTGCTAGAAGGCACAGCAAGCAGGAAATCCTTAACCATATCCAGGTTCTTAATTTACAATACAGATGTACTATCTACCATATGGATGATGCAATTGAACTTAAACATAACAAACCAACACTCTCTTCTTGCAAAAAAAACACAAATGAGGAACTTTTCTTCATACGCTATCTGCCATATGATATGCTTCCTGTTGACACGTTTAATGCCCAGACACTTGAATTCGCAAATAAAATATACTTCACAGAGCTGAGAAGACTGGCATCGGCAGGCAATCCTGTAAGGAACAGAAAGCCTCGAACAGAAAAATAACAACAGTAGAGAGGCTTTAATGAAGTCCTCACAAACATTTTATTAACAATAATACAGAGATAATGTAAGAACAACAATAATGACAAGCGTTCAGCACTGCAGTCCCATTTTTAAACTTTTGTAAGTAATAAATTTTACAGCACTATCTGAGGTCAGTCAAGATACTTTACTGAGTGATTGATGGAAAGAAGTTATGTTCCCAAACTCAAGAGCTGGGATTTGTGTGCCCAAGGACTATGAAACATAGTTTTTGAAATAGTCATTTTTCCTAACAGGTCTACATGCAAACTCACTGTAGCCAAAAAAAGGCCTCCCATTAATCATGCGGTTAAATCCATAGCCCTAGGTCCCCAGATATCCACCCCTTCTAGGTCTGGACACCATCTCAGAATGATGCTTGCGTGCATGCTCTCCCCCTTCGTGCCATCAAAAGTGCTTAATCTGGATGTGGCCTGTACTGTATGAATAGTGGTGACTACACCTGCCCATTGGTGTAGACACAGCATCTATGCTTGGCTTTGGTTTGTCCCATACGACATAGGATTTTATTTTAAAATAAATAAAAATGAAACTTCATATTCTCCTTTGATTAAAAAAGTATACTCTTAACTAGGCCTGCACAGAAACTGATGGAAGTACTTTTCGTGCCTAAACCAAAAGCCTGGATTCAAAGAGGACATAACTTTCAAGAATTCAAAAGTTGGACCCAGATCTGAATTTGCAGCTAAAGACCACATCTGGTATACTGTTCATAAAGCTTTGGGTTTACTTCTGCCTTTTCTTCTTCACAGCTGAACCATTTGATCTAAAAAATTTTCAAAACACTCAATGTGTTGCTCTGAAACTCACTACAGAGTATAATAGCGGTGTGTTTGCACAAAAATTTCTGCTTTAAAAATCATGGCAGTTTTAGTCTAATTATCTGTATGTTCCAGAACGTCTCTAGATAGTAATTCCTACCATTTTCCATGAACGTTACTGATTAGGCTGGATCTGATGAACTGCAGCCTTCCCCACTTCTGAACACTGCCAGCAAGTTGCTTTAAACTCCTGCAGATTTTTTTAGTTCAATGAAAATTTAATAATCACTACTTTTCTTTGAAAATTCACCTCTGCCCTTCCCTTAAGAAAAACGGGAGGAGGATGCAGAAAGGCGGTGTAGTGCTCAACATCAGGAACGAATGGCTGCTGTCCTTGGAATGAACTGAGCTTCGAAGGAGCCAAGAACCGTATGACAACCTGAAACGTGAAATCATATGAGTGGCTGCTTTTTCCTGACTGTGCCAGGAGGCAGTACTTGTATACTAGAATGAGCCCTCCAGCACAACAAAGCAGAGCTCTATAGAGACAACTCTGTCATTTGGAAGGGTGAATGTTACCGCACCCCTTTAAAGTTCTTTCTCCAGAGCACAATGGTATTTGTTTAAAGGGGTGAGGAGGAAGACCGACAAGGAAAAGGATGGTTCTTTTGTGCAACAAGAAAAGTACTCACTGTGCTGTAAAGCAACAGGTGCTGAGGATACCGCAGGGTTTCCAGCAAAGGCTGCGATTAGGCTATGTGATTCTAGTGGCTATGACCAGAGGCAGCAGTCTGTGAAGAGCAGTGCAGCACTCTCTTCCAGAAAAAATAGAATTCCCCAAAGTTTTCCTTGGTCTTCAGAAGGATTCTGCCTTGCACAAAACCATTCTCAGAAAGACAGCTGGGGTTAAGCTACTCCTTGGCCGCATGCAGTCCCACCAGACAGCAGTAAGCAACAGAAGTAAATACTGTTGGGTGTATATAATTATTTTCTAAATATTTACAAGATGCATAAAAAAAGATGTCTCTAATGTGACCTGAAAATAACTGTTTACCAAGCAACAAATTAATTAGCAAAATTCTTTGGAAAATCTGAAAATCTTGGCGCAGCAATATTTTAGTCAAATTTGGGGAGGATGTGTAGCAATCTGCAATAAAATCCTGACAAATAAAAACATAATTTCTAAGAAACTGATGCTGGTACAGCGATAGCAATATTTCACGGAGGGAAAATAACCCTGAACATCAAGGGAAAAAATGCATCACAATAAAGACATAAATGTAAATCCCTGGCCCAGAAGCTATACCAGGTCACATCTGTTGTATTTCTTGCTTATGAAGTAATCCATTTGCACAGATCTATAGATTTTCCAAGGTCAACTCTTCAAAACACAACCAACATGAAAAAAAAAACAGGCAAAATCTTTTTTCTCATCCAAAGGAAGTATCTTGAATCCAAACAACTTGTGCCCTAAGCGCTGGCTAGGGATAGCAGCAGAGTCTTGGAGAGCGAGTGTATAAAGGAATATGGGCAACAAAAATGAGACAGGTTTGATGCTTGCCTTTAAAAAAACCTATATAAGATAAGCTTGGGGCTGATGAATGGTTTCCGCATATGCAACATTTTAGGGACTGCTGACGGTAGCAACTCTTAGCAGGGTGGTGATGGTGAAGTGATGCTGGGAGCCAGAAACAGCATTGGAAAGCAAGAAGTGATGGAATCTGCTCTGCTCAGTATTTTTGGCTTAATGTACCAGTGAGCGCATGAGTCACACCCTTCACTTTGTCTGGTTGATTGATATGAGAACGCCAAGGTATTTTACTGAAGATAGATCTCAAACGCAAATATTAAAAAGATTCACTTTGTTATACAATGTTCACTGTCTTTGTTCTGGATTGCTTTGAATATCCATTTTGTCATTCAGTAAATGTTTCCTTTTGTGCTCAAAACAAACAGCCCTTCTCCATCATGCTGAGAGAAGATGGCATTTAAAGGTAGAGTCATTAATTAGGTAATCTTTGAATGTGTACATTACAGGAACGTTTTACTTCTCAGCAGGGGTATTTTGGAGTGCTAAGCAAATTTTGTGGATTTTGTAATGGCTGTTTGGGCAATACGTACTATTTCAAAACATTTATTGGTCATTGGGTGAAATTATTGCAATTCTGAACAATGTTAATGTTGCAGAGTCAACCCTACTAGCTAAATAGAGATCTGGTTGGCTTAAAAGAGAAAGCATATGGAAAAACCCTAGAAGGCTGAATGTGCAGTAAAACTGGAAAATGTGAGGAAGTTTTAACTGGACACCCAACAAAATATGGAAGGGACAGACCTACTGCAATTTCACTCTGTAGCATTTGGCATGCGAGGCAGGGTTGCAAATGCCTGTACTCTGCCATGAAAGTAAATTAATAAATAATATGATCTATTTAAGATAAAATAACTGTTGTTTACTACTCAGATTTTCTGCATAGGTAACAACATTTCTCCTCTGATTATTGGTTAAGATAATATTTTAGTACCTTTCTCATTTCTCTACATTTGTTTGCTTGCCCAGACTTTAACAGCTGGATAGAGAGAAAACATCACCAGTCCAGGGCAGAACAGCCAATTGAAAAAGAAAAAAGAATTTTGCTATAGGGCATGCGGGAAGGGCAAGAAAATGCTTCTGACACTGAAGCATGCCCTCAAGCCAGAACCATGTTAGTAAACTATCTGCCTCCCACCCCTTGCACATTACAAGGCCCCAGGCTCTGCTTAGATTTAGCCAACAGGCAGTGTGACCTTTCCCATGTGCTAGAATTACACTAGCAGTAACTGCAGAATAACATTGCTCTGCTATCCTCTGCTATTACCGATTCAGAAATTCTATCGCAGAACTTTCAAATCCAAACTAAATAAATAAGCTTGAAATCAGACTTTAACATATCCAGTCAAGTTTCAGAAGTCACATTTCTCTGTAACAAGCTGCATACGTGTTGCAATCCCCCACGCCTGCAGAAGGGAAATCACAGTGTGAGTGCTTGATAAAGAATGGCAATGATGCAGATGTTTACCATACTATGATTTTTATGATTTCATACATGAAACGTGCCTGACTGCTGAAGACTGCTTTCCTATTCAACAGTGTGACAGGCAGAAACCATGTTTTCCATGGTGCTGTACATTTAGTTTCTTGGGAGCAAACTTGCATTGCTGTATAATTAGACAGTTATATTTAAGTGCACCTGCTGTGTCAATGACTCTTCTCTGTGCTTTGACATGTCAAACCTGAAATTAGCCTGTGCCTTTTCTAGAGACGTCTGTAGTAAAGGGTGAAGTGATGCTTTTCTCTAGGGTCAAATCCTGCAGGCATTGCACCTGAAGCAGTGAACTTGCATTTAGATGTACTGACCCAATAATACGTTGCCACCATGTTTTACAGCCTTCAGCAGAGAATACGTTGCATTCTTTTCTATGCCAGCCCAACTTTACTGACCGTAGAAGGACAAACTTCTGCTGAGTTCATACTGGCAAAGGAAACAACTGCAAATGCTCTACATGCAGGCATGCTCTCTTTACCTTTCAGTTCTCTCATCTATAAGAAGCACCTTTGAAAACAAGGTGGGACAGTAAGGAGTAAAATGAAAATTCTGCTTTTACTGTTACCCATACTGTGCCATTTTGAAGAACAGGAGTAATGGTTTTAAAGTTGCACTGTCAAAATATAAGGAACATACCTGTCAAAGAGAACAGGATTTGCTCTTTGCAAATGTCAGACCAGCTTTGCATAAAGAAAAAAAAAGGCGAAACATTAAAAATAACCACTACCAACATCTTTGACACAACAACAAAAGAAGTAATGACAAACAGTGGGAATTTATATTGATGCTGTGTCTCTGCTATTGAATAAGATGGCAGAACTTCACCTAGTATATTTACTTACTCAGTCTTTTGGTTTAACACATTTAACTATGTATGGCATTCCCAAATTCAAGCATAAAGCTGAAAGTGCTGAGTGCTCCTAATTCCCATTGACTTCCCAGTGAAATGAAAAGGATACATAGCACTTTGCAGGGTGAGTGTGCAGCACGTCCCTATGCCTGCTTCTGTTCCTAGCTCTCCTGTAGCAGAATCTCCTAACGCGTATTCCAGATGGCTTCTGTTTGAAGTGCCATTCCTCGCAAGCCCAACTGCTAATAAGCTCCCTTCTGGATGCTGGGAATTTCTGCTTCAGTCTACAGCAAGGAAATCTGTAGGCACTTTTAATCTGTGTATTGGTAGTTCCAGTGTTATTACATAGACCCACTTGAGGCTGCACTTTACCGAACAGAATCCTTAAAGATTAGAAAAGTCACTCATTGAACTCGGTGTATTTATTACCAGTGAGATGACTTAAATTTGCCAGCAGCAACTAGTTCACTATCAATGAAACAAACACACCAAAAAGATACAATACAATTTCCATGTGCTATCCACTGCAAGAACTAGTCTCAAATTCGAGTACAAATGAAACCACCTGACTGTGTTGGCTCACTTTCAACACACCAGTCTTCCTGACTTTGCCAAAGAAATGTTCTGAGTCTCACACTGTGAACGACAGAATATATGACTCCAGTGGCCCATAAAAAGAAGCGGAGAAAATGTAAAGCTGGCAGACAATGTCATCTACTGGCAACAACTGTATGACTTGATAAATCTTTTCTGTTGTTTCTGCTCCAAAGGTACAGCTCTGAGACCAGAGATACTTGTAACTGCACACACGCACTGTAGTTAAAATGTGTTCTCATATATTTTATTTTCCTAATGAAAAAAACGGAGGGTTAATTTCACTCCTGACATGCAGGTGTGACTCAACAGAAGTCAATGGAACTGCATCACTTGCTGTAGGAATAAATTTGACCCAGAGTTCTCATTTCATTTTAACTTATCAAGAGAAACCCAGTGCTAAAATTAGCTTACAGTAGAAGTCACATGGTCACATGAATAAATCTCTTCCTGCTAGTTCTGTGAAGACGTCTCTGGCTGTGAACCATAGCCATCTGTGGGCAATAATCCTGTCTGTCTAATAAATATCAGGCAAAGTCATAAATTATGTGAGGCTGCACTGTACATTAGAATAAAGGAACAACGACAGATGGCAGAAAGGCCATGAAGTCACTGCAGGGGTGAATAGAAGTGTGCAAAATGTAGTGAAGGAACTGCTGGGAAATGTAAGTACATACAGTCTTAAAAAATATTTTGCAAAGAGTAAATAGGTAATAAGTAAACTGCAAAATAAACAGGTAAAGAACCATTCTACCCGTGCTGCTATCTCACAGAAAAAGAAATGCACCTATATCCTTATGCCCAGACTATTAAGCCTTTGCTCTGCCCTGTGGGAAGTGGAGCAACACACAGTCTGAAAGATGTTTCGGAGAGAAATTGCGTTCAGGAATTACGCAATGCTCTGTGTACTTTCTTTACCTGGAAAGTGAACAATGTGGGTGGAAAACGCCTGTTAGGAACAGCTCTAAAATTCACCTGTCTTTTGGAAGAGGTGTTCTTCTACCGTTCTTTCCAGGCACCACAGCAATCAAGCCAGAATATGTGAAATTAGATTCTGAAACTATTAGAAAGCCAGACGACAGCTAATTAAACAGGCAAAGAACTTCATATATTGGAACCTGACTTTCCTACCTTAAGTCTATAGCTTTAAAAATGGAAAATACCTTTGCATTTAAAATTAAATGGTTCTTTTGTAGCAAGCTAGCCTGATGCTGTCACTAATCTCTTAATTCTGTTTATGAACTCCAGCCCAAGCCAGGGTATTCAGGTAGACAGTGTCACCTCTGGATACTATAGCTAAAGTTGCTGCTCAAAAATGGCTAATTTCAAGCCCTGGAAGTCTTAGCGAAACACCTCCGTTACTTGGTACTGATAGAACCTAACCAAAAAAAGCAAGAACTCATTGTCATGGCCCCCTGCTTGTTTTTAAGTAGTCAACGTTCATTTGAACAAGGCTCATGGAGTGTCCAAGTAAATTCGCTTTTTTTTTTTCCTACAAAACACTACAGCAGTTTGTCAACTGAACAAATAAATCCTTATGCTCTGCATATCTTGCACAACATACATTAAGAAAACATCTTGACCATTTCTCAGGTCTATTGCATCTCATGGGATCAAGGAAATGGAACATTTTCAATTTCAACCATATTTTCATCTGCTTCTAACTCTTCTTTTTATACAATATTCTTTGCCCCTAAAGATCTTCTTTGCTAGTCTTATGTTAGAGGAATTTTTTTCCCCACTTAAGAACACACAGACAAGTAGGACTTAAAACCATTCTTTTGAAAGTGGAAGAAAAAAATCCTTTAAACTCTATTAGATCAACGTTAACCTTCAATCACTTGGGTTAAAGGTTTCATATTGTTTCATATACCGGTTCTCAAAGAACACTGGCAAATACATAAATGGAAATTTAATCCTGATGGAGTCTTCAGGTTTTTCTGACTATTATAGTCACTATTGGCATATTTTGTACGTCACATACTTCCCACACTTCTCCCTACAGAACACAGTCCGATTTACACTACTCGTAACACTAATCCAAACCCGCTGGAGACTTCACAGGCATTGTCTGAAGTGCAAATCCCAACATACTTCAACATTAATGTGTTTATCCCATGAATTAATCAAGCTCTGAGTTGATTTTTATCAATCTGACAGCATTGCTTCTGTGTAACAATGTTAAAGACAAGATAATTTCTGCAGGATTGGGGTCTCATCTACACTACAGATTTGAATTACGTGTGAAAACCCAGTGTCTGCTTTCCAATAGCACTTACAACAGTGCTGCAAAATATCTGATAATTGAAATCTTTCAAAATCCCTCTGGAAAACTGAAATATCAACAGTTACCAAGACTGAAGAACACACTACTATTATTCCCCAAAAAAGAAATACTACATGGGAATTTTATCAGCCTTTAAGCAGTAAACAAAATGCACTGGAACATTCAAGCCAATTTCACTGTTTGGGAGAGTTACTGCCACCCAGAAAATTAGGACAAAATTTTCTGACTGAATCACAAATTAACTTCACCGCATTACAGAGCTGAGCAATTACACTTTACAAAATCTGAGACATTCATTAAAGGGCAGGTGATGGTTTAAGGCAGTTACAAATCTCCTCCTAGGGCACAGGGATCATGTGGTATGTTTAAGTCATCTGGAGACTGTAAAGGGAAAAGTTGTACCCATCTGCCCCCTATTCAGCCAGCCAGCAGGCAGAAGCCAGTCCAAAGTACACACAGATATATATTAAAAGATATGGTCATGGCTGCTGCTGTGTTCTCCTACTTCTGAGGGAAAAAAGGAGGCAAAAATTTTCCAAGCAAAGCTTTGGAACCTCCCAGAGTTGAGACTTTTACATTGAACAATGCATTAAGAATATCTGGGAGGGAAAATCCTGTGCTGGCAGATGGGAGGACTGGATGATCTACAATGGTCTGTTCCATTTTTAAATTCTATCATCAGATTTGTCCTCAAGTACAAACCCTCTAGGAGTTTCTTGGGGGCGGTGCATCCCTCCATAACCCCTACTGCGGGCTCTGGCTTAAAAGCCACAATAGAGTCCTTAGAATCTAACAACAAGAGCTATTCTAGGCGCTGGTTAGGAAAATGGGATTTAAAGGAAGTTTCTACTATTGTGCAAAATTAGGGCAAAAAATCTCCTTTCAGATAAGCAACAAAGTATATCAATTCCAACAGTTTGCTCTCCTGCTGTTGTATCCATCATAAAGAAAGACAGCCTTTCTATGGTGAATAAAGGTGATCGTCTAATCAATTAAGATTTCAGAGAAAATATGGAACAATTCAGCTGTCTGCCCCACCCTCTTCCCAGGTTGAAACAGGACCTTTCCACTTTACTCTGCATGTCACTTTTGTTAAAATGACAGGCACCTCACAGAAAACACCAAACATACATGTAGAGAGATAAGAATTCCCATTTTTGAGATCCACCATACAAGTGAAGGTTTTTGAGCTATGAATTTGATTGCTGTATGCATTGGACAATTGCTTATATAGCATGATATGTATCATTTTCGTATATGCAGTTGTGCCTGTATTACATTCTGATCATGAATTCACTTATCTGGATTACACCAATACAAAGAAAAGGCATTTGTGAAACTGATATAGAGAGTGCCTCCCACACAAGTACTAGTAATACAATTCCCCAATCTCATTATTGTCCACGACTGTTCACTGATTGAGTTGAATATGGTCAACACCTCCACCAAGCACAATCTATTTTGGGCTATCATGGGCTGTGGCAGAATATTTTTTTTACAGTTGATGAAAACAGGCATTTCAGCTGAAGTCAGAAGGTTAATCCCCTTTACCTATAATAATGTAATAGGTTAGTCATTAATTTATCCAACTTAACTTGAAGATATCTTACAGACTTTCAACTGAATGACGAAGAAACCCCAAATGTTCACGTGTTGACAGTCTTAAGGCTAATGTCACTCCACAATGACATGTCCTTCACATTCGTATAGGTTTTATGCAGCATCTTTAGTCTCTAATGACAAGAACAATGCCAGACCATAGGTACATTTTTCTCTTTATCTGGAAGTAAGCTGGAAATAAATTCATGGCTTGTGACCCTTTCATGTTCAGAAAATATGAGGGTTAGCACTGAAATCACACTTGAAATGTATTCTTAATATTTCTTCTGTTTCTAGTATCTGTTTACAAGGGTTTGGCTTAATAAACAACAGTGAAAAGATCAAGAGAACAACAAATTAAACAAAGCACAGACTGGTGCCTAGATGAGATGCAGAGAAAATGCACAGAGAAAAAGAAGGAAAGATATTCCCTAAAAATAAACGATAAGAAATTACAATATAGGTAACGTTACACCTTACTTACCCAATCTATAAATCAACCTAGCATTTGCATAATACACCAATTTTATTCAACTTACCTGGAGTTCACACTGTGATTCATACAATCTGTTGTTCTACTCCAAGGTTATGCTGCTAATACTTTTAAAGTATTGAACTTGCAACAAACATTGTTTTGCCAAACAATTTCCCTTAAAAAACCCAAGCAATTAGTAAGGAAAGCAGGTATTTTTGGAGGGTATTTGAAAATATAATTTATTTTACCTGACTTCTCCCCATTCCAGCTTTCCCAACCACAAAGATTGTCACAGACAGCAGTGCTTCTGTGAAAACTAAAAGTCACAAGATTTTAAAATTAAAGGTTACTAATAACCTGACACAGACAAATATATTTTACAAACACCCCTATAGCATTAAAAACTGTAAAAAACCCGGATTTGTTTTAAGGATTTCCCTACACATATAGAGAATTATTCTGGAGATTTTTTTTTTAAGGGGAAGAGAAGCAATATGTACAAAGAAGGGTTGTCTTCTTCTCAGAGGTTTAAACTAAGCTACTTCAGAAAGAGCTGAGTGACATACATAAGTGGAAATTCTCAAGTGATTGCTTTATTTATCTAGACAAGGTCGGGCTAGTGTTGACACAACATTTTCAGATGTTTCCAACTTAGAGGATTATCATGAAGTGTACAGTCTCCTCGAAGCAGTTACTGTCCAATCCTGCTCTTTTCAGCAGTGCTCTTTTGATACAGATAATTTGGAAAGTATCTAAGAGAAGAGCTAAAAAGGAATCTAAATGTGTTCTGAACAAATGTAAGGAAAGACAGACCTTAAGTACCCTAATGCTTTTATCTTCCTGACGTAAGGCAGACATTCCTATTGCAATTTGAATAAAATGCTATGATTTTAACATATAGTACCGCCATGCGTGTTACTGGAACTCAGTATAGTAAACCTATGGAGCAGAGACTCTGCAATCATACTTCAAGATCTGGCTTACCAGAACTGATGAATACCCTACAGAGATCAGCTTGCCTCAGACCTCAATTGAATCATAGAGGTCTCGATCCAAGGCCAGGTGAAAATCCACAAAAACAATCATTAAATGCATCACCATTTTTCTCAGGAAGTACCTGCAAAATAAAAAATAGCTTATCGTTTCTCTAAGTGGTAGCATAAATAAGCAAGCAAGGATTGCAGACAGAAGAATGAGCTGTACGCCTGGTGGGGAGCAGGCCCAGTAAGCCCTTCAGATGTTAAGAGTCATGAAATAGCAGTACAAAAGCAAAGAAAGAGGTAAGGGAAACAGTCAAGGGGGCAACGAGTATGAAAAATCTAATAAGGGCCTCACCATGCTGCAAATTGTTGTCTTATTCTCTCTCCCCATCTGGCATCCTGTTACTGGATCATCAGATAACAGGACAATTGAAGCCTAGCAGGACCCTGTTACAGATTTCAGTCAGTTTTTGAGAATTGCATAGCAAATGGATGATCAGCTGGTCTAGCTACTCACAACAGCACTGGCTGCTATTTTATTTATATTTGTAGCACCGGACATCCGTCCTCCAGTACTTTTGACACTCTTCCTCTTTGATTATTTTCCATCCCATTGAGAAGCTCAGGGAGCCAAGTCCAATTTGCCAGCTACTCAGGATTCTCTGAGTCTGATATAAAGCCATTGGAAACATTAGCAACTCTGCTGATTAACCTCAGTCATTGCAGTCACCATGTCAGACAAAACAATGATGCTTGGGGAAGGCACAGAGGCACGACTAGGCAGCACTGTAGACATACATAGAACAGAAAGACCACTCACCAAGCCATGGATGCTTTACTATGTATTGATTTATACTTTATGCATCTTGGTCATCACTACAGTAATACATATATATCACATGAAAGTCTGTTTAGGGAGTTTAACATGTTGGGATTGGTAGAGTGTTTTGATTTGACTGACGAATGGGGACTTGATGCCACGATTACTATTTTCCTGCAAAGGAAATTAATGTGTCAAACCTTACTTTGTGGGTGTTGCTACAAATTTCACTGCATCTGTGAGGAAGATAAGTATCGGTCCAATATAAAACTTGCTTCTACAGCAATTGAATCGATGAGTTGATGTGTACAGGAAAATGACTTGCAACATGCACCACAAAAAAAATAGAAAAGAAAAAAAAATACAAAGATCAGCAGCTAATAGGAATCACAGTAGTTACACCAATTTTTTATTTTGTGAACAGCATTGTCCTTTGAACTCCAAGCTACTGTCAGCATCCTCCTGTTCCATCTGATCATATAAATAACTTGCACAGATCCTTAAAGCATCTCATGGCTGACATTAGGTAGCATTACTTAGAAATACACTGCCAATTTGAATAGAAGAAAGAAATACAGAAAAAAAAGCTTTTTAACTTCCCATATAGTTATTGCAAATGCTTTCTATGTCTGTCAATCCTTTCTGTACCTGTCACAGCCATTATTCTTCAGATTTGTATTATAAATAAAACTCTGTGTAAGCACGCATTTATCCTACTATAAGAAAATTCTGAAATTGCAAAGCTACAGTAAAAGACAAATGAAGGCTTTAATGTCATGCAACTTCAGAAGTCAGACTTGGCGTTAGTTAAAAACTAATTGCAAATTTACTATAAGCAGCATATGCTTCATGAACTTTTCTTCAGGAAAGATGACACAGACTGTAGTTGAGACTAATTGATGTGTCAGATTCTGATAGCCCTCATCAGAAGCATAATGCTTTGATTACTCTTTTTACCAACAGGTGCTTTACAGGCCTGGCCTGAAGAATTCATTGTCTACACCAACTTGGCATAAGCTGGCAAAGCATCACATCTTCAGGGGCAAAAACCCATGACAAAGCTCAATATTGATCATCAGAATGCACTCTTCTGAGTGGTTTATGAGGTGTTTGGGTCCGTATTCAGCAGAATGTTTTAAGGCTGTGATTAAGGTTCCATTGAAATCAAAGCATTCGCAGCATGTGCGTAAAGTTTGGTATGTGTTCATGTGTTTTTTTGAATATAGCTAGACTGTTAACAAAACAAAACAAAACAACAAAAGTATAATGCTGTTAGAGATTTCGGCAATTTGTTTCTAGAATACCTTCCCAAGCTGCTGCATAAGTTAATACAATACCATCTGGATTTCTAAAATTCAGCTTCCTCAACTGTTGTCATTATCTAGATTGAAGTACAACCCAGCAAAGAAAAATATAAGTAGAAAAATCACTTTTTAAATTCTCTGTGAAAACATTATTTTTCAATCACAGTTCCTGTTAATATTTCATCAAGTCAATTATAATGCAGTAACAGAAGAGACTACTGACTTTGGTGATTTAGTGAATTACCTGCTGAAAAGACAAGTATGATGGAAGTTAGTGTAATGAGGTCCATCACTTTGAAGGAGGTGGTCTTCAGCCTCCCTCACAAAGGCCAGCTGCGTCAGTCTCACTGGTGCTTCCTTCTTGGACCTCATATGAGAAGCAAAGTCATATTTGCTAATTTGCTTTGGGTTAATGGCTTGGGTCTGTAGGCCAGAGTAAATTAAAGGCGATTTAAAATAATTCCAATTGTTAAAGTAGAAATCAAACTCAGGTAACGAAAAAAGAAAGCCCAATTATTGTGGGCATGAAAATGTTATATTATTCTATAATATTCCTTTTTGTTATGTGCAAATCAGATATTAATACAGACAGTGTTTTACATACATAAAGAATATATACTTTCATATGCATACAAACTTATGTATTTGTGTAAGTATGTACAAACATATATACATATGCTATAATCTATTTAAGAGAAAGAAGCAGAAAACCCTATAGTTCCTTTTCTTACTGTTACAGCTAGTAAAGACATTAGCCAGATGTTAAAACTCATAGGCATCAAACAACAGTGATCATTATAGTCTTCAATCACCCCATTTAGAATTTACAATAAGCTAAGCAGAAAACCATTATTTCCACCTTCAATATAAAGTTTTCCTCAGGCTGCAAACAGAGTTCTGCAATGGACTGATGCACCATCTGTTCTAACTTCAGAACCCTTTTCCGTGAAACTTCCAGCAATGGGAACGAGCTACTGATGAGACCCAGGAATATAAGGACATCATTAGTTAGTATCGTAGTAAGATTAAAATCCCTTGAGGGCTCTCATCAAAACCTAGATTAAAAAGAAACAAAGAAAGAGAGAAAAGACTGACATTATAATAACAAACCATAATATAAGGCATAAAATTAACAAACATTATGAATTAATCATACTTAGACAATTACAATCCATATGGCTAGTTAAACTCAATCTGCTACCTGTAGTGACATAGTCTGGATACTGTATATTCAATGCCAGTGCATTTCTCCCAGGATGTAATTACTTAATTTTGTGAATGAGAAAATGATGTGTAAAAGCCAATGTTTCCATGGATTCAATGCCCCAAGTCAGATAAAATGCATGAATGCTTATCAAATCTCATGACACTTTTTAACCCTATTTCATCACACTTGTATTACATTTAGGTATGTAGAAACAGTAAATTCACATTTACAATCTCTACCTATGGTTCATAGAAGAAACAAAACAGGTCTCTTAAGACTTAGATGTCAATGAATGGCATAAGATTGATGAAATCAGAAATTCTTCTGAAGTTTTTTCATCACTTGAAACATGCACATTTGGATCCTGAGAATAACCCCTTTCTTCTTTCCATTCCACCTACATTCAGACAGGAAATTTCAGTCTCTCAAATGACTTGGACTTGAGATTCTGGTTCAGTCCCCTTCTTTGTCACATATAGCACATCTGGTGACATTATACATTCTAAGATTAGGAATATTGAGACCCCTTCCTCAAAAAAAGAAAAAAAAAGACCAAGCAATGTCTCTAATATTTTAGTCCTACATGGACTCTGTAAGGAATTTCAAGCTAATTCTTGGTCCTTCCCCATCCTAGTCATGGGGTCCAACCTGTTCTTCCAGAACATCTGGAAGATTCTCCTAAAACAGTTTATATTCAACATAAGGAAATAAGGAAATCAGTTGGGCAATTTAACTATATAGTTGATCACTTTGCTTGTACTCTGAACAGACCTGAATGAACATTTGAAGTAATACATATACACACAAACAAAGGGAGTTGTTACATGGAAAAAGACCAACAGGTACCTCAGAGCTCTCTCAAGCTTTCTTCCATCTAATTATTGAGACTGGGCTGCTAGAATGAGAAAGGATGGTATTCTTATACGCCTACCAGAGGATCGGTTTTGAAGGGAGGAGAGTACATCACCTCTCACTTACCTCAGAGTGACTTTCCACAATGGTGACAGAACATAAAAGATCGATGGTAGACGACATTCCTGGTCATTTGTTGCAGCTTTAACACTGAACAAACACAAGTTACTTGGGTTTGCTTTTACTGGCACTCAAGTAAAACATTAAATGATCTAACAAACAGGTAGGACTAGTAAACCACAGAGCGAACAATAACAAAAATTAAGTATTTAATGAAGCAGTAAGGATTTAGCAGAGCTACGACAGCTACATGCTCATAGGTCCAGAAATTATAATCCGCTCTTCCCTATTTAAATATCCACAAAGTGATATCAAAACACAGCTCTATAAGCTCCAGGTTTACTTCCGTCCTTTCATTTCAGGAACACAATCACAACCAAAACATTTAATTACGCTGAGACCCTGGTCATAGAAATCCAAGTTACTTTGCATCTGTAAGTGAAAGCGCAAAAGAAATATGTAACGACTGTTCGAAATAAACAGACGTTTGTTATCCCCAGCATTTTATTAACTTTATAACCTAAGACTGATGCAATCAGATACAAAATAAGTTATACATAAAGCATTTCTGTTTTGGGTTGGGTTGTTTTCCACCACCCCCCCCCTTCCCCCCAGTGGACCGGTAGAAAGAAATGGAACATTTTCACTTTCCCAATCTCTGACTGGAGGGCACTATTTAGAAAATACGTACTTTTCTTTGGGTCCATAAGCTCATTTATCTTCATTATTTCTGACTTGTGACATCTAGTACATTATGCAATTCCAGAGAGGACATTTGGTTTCCTTCATAGACAGTATGATGTGCCCTGAATATACTTAAAAGTTACACTGTGCTGTCATGAGCAAACTAATCCCAGAGACAGCACAAAAGTCTTTAGAACATGAATGGAGCCTTCTCACTGGCCAAGAGCAAAGTCTTGGCCCTGACGACTGTGACCAGTAAATGCTTCCCTTATTCAATGATACATATTTCATTAAAGAAACCAAAGGGCACTCTAGTCAGTCTAGAGTGATTATTAATGCACATTTTGAATTGTTAAAACCATTCAGCTTTCGGTCACGTGCTTTATAATACCTCGTGAGGAGTGCTATGCTCAACATGAAAATTCTGTGCTTGTCATGTCTTATTGCTTAATTAAAATAATGTAATCAAAAACCTCACAGAACAAATGTTGACTGAAAAAATTATGTTAATCTTATATGTATCTACTATTCACATATTACTTTGAGCAGAATAAGTTGACTAATGTGTTAATAAAATGAAACATACCCAACTATCTTGTCAAATGCTATTTTTATCTCAGCATTTACATACATTTGTCATAAAGGGGGTACATTCTGAGTAAAAGGAATAAACACTGTTATGATTAAACATGTCTGACATGATGTTCTCATCTGAGCATCAGGCAATGCCACGTGCATAGGAAACTTGCACTCATGCAGATATAAGGCCAGCGGCCTTACATCAAAATCAAACTTACTGTGACTGGGACAGCTTGGTTTAGTAAGGAGATGCATCTGATGGTATTTGCTCTGAATTTGGCCCTGAGCGCTCACGTGAAAAACATGGCACAAAGCTTGAACCGAGTACAGTCTGGTAGGATTGAACAATGCATTTCACTGAGACCAGAAGAATTTTTGTATGGAATGGAGAAACTGAGCAGAGCGTTCTTACTCTCCGCAACTACTTCAGGAAGTTTTCAGTGTCAGGAAGCAAGGGGGACCCAGTCCCCTCACACAAGCAGACATGCTTGACTCTCTGCACCAGGAAGGACTTTAAAAGTGTTGCACTTACGAAAACTGATAGTTAAGGAAAAGAGGAAGAACAGAAAGACTAGTAAGGAGAGGGACTGGAGAAGTGGTGCCATTTGTCCCTTTGGAAAAGGCCAGGTAAACCTATACAATTATGCACCCCAGCTTTCTTAGAAAGGACGGGTCTTTTAGCAGCCTTATTTCCTCTCTGAAGGCACTGGAAAGAGATAATCAAGACCTAAGCTCATACAGGAGTGTACACTAATGACTTGCCTGCTTTCTCTTGTACTGCTGCTGGCATTCGAGCACAATGCCAGGAGTATTTCTCACATTCTTGCTACTGAATATGCTGGGAATCCTCTATAGTCCATTTCTAATAGATACTGCCCTGCCCCCCAAATTCTTTAGTATGCTTGCCTAGCAGCAGCATTACCAGAAAGTTTAATTTTTTTCTTCCAGCACCCATTTAGATACAGTACCATGTGTAGAGACAAATTAACTTTCTCACAAGTCTGCTTGAAGTTGCAGCTCTTCTGATGTCAACACTATTTCACATAGATGTCCGAAATCACCACTGTATAAGCTCTGCAGGGTAGAAAGAAGATATGAACGTGTGAGAGAGCTGTACTGCCACCATCCTCACACTGTGTTGTTGATTATGAGAATTTGTGCCTAATCCACAGATCAATCAAAAGCACTGGTAGCTTAACAACAATATCATATTAATTAACAAGATATCTATGAGCAATAGATCTTTGAACTTGGACATTTTCAGGGTTAAAAATTTACAGGAAACAAATTATTAATACTAGCAATAAAAAAGACAAGATTAAGAAAACCCCATTTTACTTCACAGGTCAATAAACTTCTTGTCTTAGATTAAAAGATCATAAATGTCTTGAAATTTTGTAAGTGCAAAAGACTGATTTTATACTAAGCCAATTTTCAAAAAAGGAAGCCTATGTGCTTTTCTGGAATAACGATACAACAAAACCAGAAAGGCATTAAAATCTGAACTTAGCATATACACACATGAAAATTTGTGGTAAATCTGTGGAACAGTCAGAAAAAGTCCTCTAATAAAACAGTAATGCATTAGGACTATACACCATCATTTACCTAAATATTTCACATATTCAGGAGGGAAGAAGCTTTCCAGATTTTTTTAAGCTAAAGAAAATTTTTGCGTCTCCCACACAGTATCACACAGCTCAAATTCTTAATACTGTTAGCTCCCTCACAGTCTTCTGTAACCTGTTTTGCAATGAATATGCCATTAGATCTTAAACTCTCACTTGTCTCAAGTCTTTCTAGCAAACTGCCCTCATGTCAGTTTCTTATCTTCAGCTCTAGCCTTTGCCTAGTTCTTATCAGTGGTAGCTTTACTTTAAGATCTAATCCTATAATTCAGAAAAAAAGGAGTTTGACATCCACCAAAAAAGAGCTTTGATATTTTCTGGAAGACCTCTTTTTTCTGGATTTACTGCTATGAAAATCTGCCATTTTCAATTCAGTAGTCTCACCTAAAAATCACAAAAAGGTTACTGTGCCATAGGATAACACAGGAGTAAGTCTGAAAAATCACTTTGTTTTTGTTTAACTTTACTCTTTGGCCAAACACCATCCTGAAGTCTTAACTTCAAGCACCACAACAGAAAGCATATCTATAGAGATGCAACTGAGTTCATAAAAGCATTCCCATACTCCAGTTTGGCATACACCTTTACAGATAATTCAGACGAACAACAGTAAAAAAGATGAAGAGCCAGCTGCAGTGATGAGGGCTCAGAACACCAAGACAGACTTTTTTGTGGAGTGTTCTAAACATAGTTCATTTGATTCATAGAGATTTCAGAAAATATTATAGGTACTTTTGTTGCTACATATGTTAGAAGGATAGCCCTGTCAGTAAAACTCCTCTAATGTCATGTTGCATCTTTTCTGATCGATGACAACAGGATCCTTATTGATTCACTGTGAGGTGATAAGTAAGATGTATACCTTCAAAAGAGGGCTCCATTGTGCCTTTTAAGGCACTTATTTACTTCAGAAACATGCTATTCTAGAGAGATTGGGAAGTAGTCTGCCTTTAGGAGAAGGCTATCCCCGAGAGATTCTCAGTTGCATAGAATCATCGAGGTTGGAAAAGACCCTTAAGATCATTGAGTCCAAGCATTCAATGGAGTCGCGATGCCCAGCAGTTTCAAGAGCAAGGCACCAGCTCATGTACCGGACCTGAAGTAACTTCATATATCCCAGACAGAAGTATAGAATCGCACAACAGCTGAGGTTGGAAGAGACTTCTGAAGATCATCTAGTTTTAGCCCCCTGCTCAAAGGAGATCAATCAGATCAGGCTGCTCAGGACTACGTCCNAGTAACTTCATATATCCCAAACAGAAGTATAGAATCGCACAACAGCTGAGGTTGGAAGAGACTTCTGAAGATCATCTAGTTTTAGCCCCCTGCTCAAAGGAGATCAATCAGATCAGGCTGCTCAGGACTACGTCCACTTGGGTTGTGAGTATCTCCAAGGCTGGGGACTCCACAACGTTTCTGGTCAACTTGTTCTACCGTTTGGCTTCTCTGACAGTAAATAAGGCTTTTTCTCATTTTTAAGTGGAATTTCCTTTATTTCAGTGTGCTCATTGCCTGTCATACTGTCACTAGGTAGGCCACTGAGAACAGTCTGGTTCCATCTTCTTTACTCCCTACCATTAGGTATTTAGACACATTGAAAAGATGCTGCCTTCTCAAGTCCCAGCTCTCTCAGCCTCTCCTCGTATGTCAGATGCTCCAATCCCTTAACGGTCTCTATGACCCTTCACTGGACTTGCTCCAGTATGTCTATGTCTGTCTTGTACTTGGGAGCCCAGAACAAGACAGTGGTCTTGTTGCCTTCATCTCACTTCATTTAGTGGCATCTTACGCCTCCTGTATACTCTTAGTGCTATAAGATTTACCGTAAAAATGTTCACTCTTATTTTTATATCTGACTACATGTTCTCTGCTTAAACTAGATCTATATTTTTATTTAAAGGATGTGAGACTTCATATATTGCAACTTATGGCCATTACTTTTCATCTCCTCTGCTAGGAAAAACACATAGTCCAGCAAGAGGGTTGTTTAATTTCGTTCAAGAATTTTTGAAATGAAAACAAATTAGTAGAACAAGGTAAATCACCATCTATCAAAGCAGTTCTAATGTTGTAATGACTTATATCAAGCCCAGTAAAATAAGATCAATTATTGCATTGTGTTATATTCAGAAGTAATACAACTCCCTTCTTACAGTAATTCAACATACATAATCTCATCAGCAACAGTGGATATATAAATTAAGAGTATACAATTAATCAATCAGACTATTCCTGAATTAATCATGTAAAGAAAAATCAGCAGGCAAGGGCAGGGTTGTATATAACACCACACTTGCCTTTTTGCTAACAACACACCTCACATAATTCAGTCTGATTTTAAATTTAAAACAAAGAATGTGGTCTCTCTAGGACAGGGCCAGTGATGAATTTTATCAGCATTCTGGTCTCCGAATTATTTGTGTTTATATGAGACATCACTCTTGTGCCCTTTAGTTTCACCTACCGTGTGTATCGCGCTGCTCTCCTGTGATTGGTTCCACTTGTCTAGCATATTTCAATATATTATACGTAATAGCCATATCTTCATTGCATAGCACTGTCTACTTACCTCTGAAGATCCTCAGGAGCCCATTCGGTGACTGCACGCTACATTTGCAGCAGCTCTAGGCAGGTCATAAACACATAAGGAGTATCAATCCTCATGCTTCAGGATATAAACTGTATGCCTGTGCGATGCTGCAGTTTCCACAGTTATCATCAATGACAACATTTTCCACAACTGCAGAAGTCCTATCCTGTATGTAAATTTTTAAACTTCCTCTAAATATTGAGCTCCAGGACACTAAAGACACAAGAGTGTCTTTTTGGTCTGACCTATAGTCTGTTCTGAATCAGTATTTCCCTTCCTTTCAAATCAGTACTTTGATAACTATTCTGTGACTCTCTTGTAGGCTGCTGATATTAAGGTGGAGTCAGCCAGATACCTACAGTTTGGTAATCACTACAAAATTCAATTAGCTAGGCCTTCAGTATATGATACAAAGTCTCGTTAATTAAGAAATGTGAAAGTGTTGCAATTGTCATGCTGACAGTGAAATAGATAGAACTAAAATAAAAAAGTTTTATATTTTTAATACCGAGGACCAGACCATCGGCAGATAAACGTACCTGGTTCAGCTGACTTCAGCACTGCATTGACAACAGCCTCTCCTGTTCAGATCATAACAAACTAAGCACACGGAGGTGTGACTACCTTGCTTTTCAGGTACACTTATTCTAGACTGACACAAAGCTTCAGGTACGTAGGATATGATTTTATCATTGACCTGAGCAAAAAAAAGAACTTGTCTATCTCCTTTTGCCTCTGCCTACTCATCTGAGGAAAAATGGAATGAAAATCAGTGGCAGAAAGCCAGAGATACTGCACGAATGCCAGTCAAATAAGCTTCAGCAGAAAAGGTTTCTCCCTGTGTTTCTTTGTGCCATCAGATCCCATTAAATTCCACACTTACTGCTAGATTACTAAATAATGTTACAGCTAAGATAAAATCAGGCTGTCAAAAATATTCATTTCAAAAATATTACAAGCGAAAATTTTATGAAAACTTCTTTGTACTTTCTCTCCTTCCAAAAGCAGTATCATTTCCATGCAAGATAGTCGCAAGTTGCAATACTACCATCTTTTTAAAAAATTCATTAATTGCTAGCAGGTTGTCAGATTTTTATACAATCCTAGTCAAATACATTACTTTGTAGTCTGTTCACACAGAATGGATGAAAACATTGTTACCAGAGATTACCCTAGATTCTTGGCCATTTCGGTTTTCATGGGGCTCTCAGAATGGTGAGATTTGGTATATGTTTCGTATAACTACAGAAACAGACTTTATCACTGTAGTACGAATCAGAACTTAAGTTACACGACACAGCTAACTACCAAAGACTTGCGTAAGATTTCCAAACAATTGATTTTTACAAATTAGAAAATACCAAATGGGCAGATACTGCACTATGTTAACCACAGCCGTGTATCTGTTCTCTAACATGGACCAGCACCAAAAGCTTTAAAACAAAATGCAGTCTACCAATATAGACTAGAAGGGTAGAGAACAAAACAAAATTCTCTTACTCGTTGCACTCTGAAGCAGAACAATAGCCTCTTTGCTTTCTTCTTCCTTTGCATTTGGTGCAACATTAAAGGATTTGAACTCATAGTTCATCTGATGAAATTACTGCAATTTTACATACACTCAGTGGTTCAAAAAAAGAGGCCAAATGATCACTGAAAACATGCCAACTATATCAAAAGAGAAAGGTAATCTTACACAACAGCTGGTCATAGCCACCTACATTGTTAACTCTCTTAGTTGTTTGCAATTGCCTCGATCTCCAGCCTGTGGTCAATGACCCTGCTATTGCCAATCTAATTGTAAAACGACTGGTCACAAAGATAGGGACATTAACCACCAGTGGGAACATTCTGCTTCTACCAGTCTGGACTGGCTGTTGAACCTTTATATCTCTTATGGTCAAGACAAAATTTTCAGTAGTACTGACCTCAGCCATACGTGTCCCTCAGATGAACTGGGTACAAGTTTTAAGCAGCAATTTGTTACTCATCTGCTTTTGCTTCTGGTGCTAATGTCACTTGGCCAGTTTGTACCAGGTGCGCTTTAGTTTTTTTTCCTGTTGTAGAATAAAGTTCTTTCTCCAGTTAATTTATAAAAATCAAGGAATGCTAGCTAATGTCCAGCTCTGGAACAATGCATACCTGTGAGTTATTCTGCCCATACATTTTCTTCCTTGCCTCCTCCTGACCACAGACTTCAACAAGACACACAAGTATTTGCAGGGCCAGTCTACCTACCCTAGAAGGGAAAATAAATATAACCAACTTACTAAACTATAGTGGTGTCTGTTACATAAAACAATGCATTTGAAGAAAGATAATATCTGTCTATTATGGTCATCTTACCTTTGACAAAATTTTAGAGCACAGTGTAACGTGGAAGCAGAGAATGTCTCTAATGAGTGTGGAACAGCACTCTCTCATCTCAAAAGGCAGGTTTACAGAGGAAAGTGCACTGCTACAGTCTGAGTTTATGACTTCACTGTCAAAGGATACTAACCACATATTTCCTGAACACTGCTCTCATTGGCTTCACATAGCTCATTACAATGAATAAATAAAATCAAGAGAAAAGAGAAAACTAAGCATTGGTGCATACATAGCACATGGATTCTGTGTGCTTCTGTCTCACTCTGCTGGTTGCTTAGCTTGAGAAATAGCAAAAAAGAACAAAAGCTATTGAGATATGTCAGTCCCCATAACCCCAACCAAATCATTTGTCTGCTGCAGCCTACTCTTTCTTACAGTTTGTTATTTTAGATGGTACATTTGGAGTAACAATTATGATTGACAATCTACCAGTAGTAAGCAGTGAAATAACAGATTCACTTTTTTTTTCTTTAAAATTACTCTAGTAAGACTTCACACAAGCACAGTCAACATTTGAGAGGTTTCTGAAGAACACTACTATAATCAGCTGAAAAATATAACCTCAGCCAAAACAGCATAATATATATTCTTTGGGAAGTCTACCACTTAATTGTACTTAATGTGTCTGCAAGTTCCACCCATGGGTTAAAAAAAAAAAAAATCAAACCAGAAACTACTACTGAAAGGTAAAGCATCACTAGGGAAGGGTGAGAGAGTAGCACCTTTGATCTTCTGGCTTATCTGGCCCAGTAGGAAACATGAAGACTTCCGGAGGAAAAGCCCCACATGCTCTGGCAGTTTGAACCCAACGAAAGCACAGCAGTCACTCCCAGAGCAGGCATCATACCAAAATAGATTGTTTCCTCAAATAAATGATAAATTACTCTGGTTGAGTTTATGGGGGTTTTGTTGGCTTTGTTGTTTGGGTTTTTTCCCCTAAGTTGTTGTTTCCCAGAGTTAGGTGTGTAAAACTGAATGCAGGCCAACGATTTTTGCTAGGTTAAAGTCAGCAAATGGCACTCTTGCAACACTCGGCTCTTAGCCATGAACTCATCAGTAGCGTGTCTGTTTCTGTTTTGATTTTCTTTAATCTTGCCTTTAAGAAAAAGAGAAGGTCACCAAAATGAGGTTTTTCCTGCTGAACTGGTGAGCAGTGGCATATATGCAGACATTTCCCATCCTCATTGCAACAAAAAGCAGAGTGTGAATTTAAGCTACATGTAGATTCACATGTAGAAAAATGCACCATAAGTATTCTTTACCACTTTAAAGTTGTCATGTGCTTTTCAGGATCTAATTTTTCAGAAGATCACAGATTTTTAAAAAAAAGCATGATTATTTAATAAACACAAACTTGATGATCCCTGATGCAGCATGGTTCCTACCGATACCAATTTAAGATCTGCCTGTATACCGAAATCTTGTTTCCATTTTACAAATTCTGAACTCCCAAAGTGAGCACAGAGACTATCCAAGGGGCTTCATTCAATCAAGTACGAGTGAAAATTACTCTCCTCAGTCTATCCCCACAAGACAAGAGAATCTGAAACAGGAATAAAAGGAGAGCTTGTTTGAGAAGCTACTGATTAACAGTACAGAAGTATCTGATCAAAAAAGTGCCTAATCATCTGGTATACCACCTCTCAACAAGAGAAGATTTAAAAAAAAAAAAAGTCCTTTACTGTTATCTCTAGCAGAGAAGCAGATACTTTTGCCTTGATGGCTCTGCATCCGCTTGGAAACCGGAGCTGCTTTAAAAACATCTTTTCCCTTCTCTCCGTGTTCCACTTTAGCGGGATGATGTTGCTTTATATCGCTTGATGAAGTGGATACATAGAGAGACAATAATACAAAATCAGGCCTCCTTGTTTTGCTCTACTTAAAAGTATTGTCTTCAGGATAGGCGTTCTGAAACGTTTCCTTCAGTAATTAGGGTTGGTAACGTTTTTAGTAAAGGTGATATAATCCAGATAAATTAATGCAAAGGTAAGATCTTTTTGTTTGGTTAGAATGGCAGAGCATCTCAAGTTAGAAGATGGGAAATGTCTGCTATCAGTTAAATTACAGTTTTATCAGACTTTTGATTTTCTCAGTCAAGCTATTGCACAAGTAGCCTCACCTTTTTAAATAGCACAAGGAGCAGTACACATCAAAGCCTTAGATGTAATCTCACGTTGATAATTTTCTTCTATGTTTTGCAGTTGACCTGACTAAGAGTTTCTTTGAAGAGCCACAAAAGGACATTGAATATCATTAACAGAATTACAAAATATTTCACACCTTAAATTAAAGTGTTTTCAGTGTAATCTGTTTCTTTATTCAGTTGTGATCGCTAAACCATAGAATCATACAATGGTAGGGGTTGGAAGGGACCTCTAGAGATCATCTAGTCCAACCCTCCTGCTAAAGCAGGTTAGCCTAGAGCAGGTTGCACAGGAATG
>VZSC01005176.1:221687-241808 GCA_013398225.1 Steatornis caripensis
GTGAGTGCCAGCTCAGTCTGGGTGGAGGTATCAGCCATCACAGGGGCTTTCTCTGCAGAAGCAACGGCTTTGGCTCTGAGACGAGCGCCCGCCATTTTGTCAGAGCGTAGGGGCACTTCCCTGAGCTGCGGGCCCGCGAGGGGGCTGCGGAGGCCTCCCCGTGCGCCCTCCCTGCGCAAACTCCCGCGCAAACTGCCGCGCCACGCCCTGAATGACCTAAATATGAACCAAGAGAGCAGAAATGGGCTTGGAAAGAACAGTATCGCTTTGATTGTGATGCTCCATGAGAAAACTCCACCATGCATACACCTTCTTTCATTAGGTCTTTCCATAATTCCATCCATAGTGCTTTTTCCCCAACTCTCCAGCCACAAAGCCATCTTACCAGCAACAGCGTATGCCAGCATTCCCTCCAAATATAACAAAGCCGGAATTTTTCCTCTTTTCTCACCAGATGTAAATGCTCTTGAACTCACATATTTCTCTGTTTTCATTTTGGCCCACCAAGTTTTTCTGACCTGAATCAAGGCAGATTTCTTCATTTCCTACCCACTGGTATTTTTCACCTGCTTGAAGAAATCCCTTCTCCTATTTATCAATCTGTTCTTTCATCTCCCATACTAGCAGGCACCAGTGGTTCTCCTTGCTTGCTCTAAATCTCCCAGGCTCATTAGTCCTCTTCCCCGCCCTTGATCTTCATCTTCTTCACCTTTATGATTGTCTTCCATGTGCTTTCTGATACGTGTGACTTTCTGAAAACCTTTTCCCTTAGCACTGCAGTACTTCTGCTTTCTTCTGTGACCATCTCCACATGATCCTCTAACCCTGCAGTATTTCTTGTTATTGCTGTAAACTGCTCACCTTGTACTCTGCTTGCAGGTCTGCCTCCATTGGCTTCTGAGGAATCAGGCTATTTCTTTTGTCCTTTCCTGATCAAGATGCTCTATCTTTCTGCCTTCTGCTCCATGAGTCATTCTCCTTTGTTTGTTCTTGAACACGTTTGACACATTAATCCCAGAGCTTTACTAAGATATAATTGATCATATCTCCCTCTTCCCATTTGGTGAAATCTAAATGACCAAACTTCCCTGACTTTTCTCACCAGCTGTTTTTATCACGTGCGAGGAAGTTATTGTTCTTATAACTATTTCTAAAATGAACAATTTTGGAGAGTGATGGCATTGCATTAAGCTGCCTCCTCTACTAAGTAAGAGGACTAGTGTTTAAAAAACAACTACCCACTACAGTTTCCTGTTGAAGCTCACCAGAAACTTTTTATAGATATTGAAGAAAGAAACATGTTTCACAAATGTAATTCTAATTTATATTTGTTCACGTTTTTAGGGCTGTAGCTATTTGGAAAGCAGCGCAGAATGTTATTTCATTAGGTCATTTCTACTGCCACAGAGAACAAACCTTGCTGTAAACTTCAGAGATGGACATTTTTGCTATACACACAGTAGTGGGCAACATCAGCACCATTGATGCAACATTGCTGGCTCTGTATTTCAAGTAGTTTCAACTCTCAGTTTAGGGCTAAAGTGATGAATCAATCTGCTCATCTGCCCAATACCTTGACCTCTTTCTTTAGACAACAAAGGCTAGCAATGCGGCTTCTGAAACACAGATACCTATGCAGAGTTACCTGATTGTGTCCCCAGTAAATTTTTCTCTTTTTCCACTCTGTAACAAGTCCACAATAGTTTATGGAACATAAACTCTTCAAGCTTATATTAACACGACAAAAACACTAATAAAATACAGTGATGTCATATTTCTCCCTAAAATATTTTTATCTGAGCTATATAAGGGCACAAACAATAAAAAGGACATCCATTCTGAGTCAATCTCTTCTACCTTCTATGGGTGCCAACAAGAGACTTCTCATTGACTTGAAGCAGGTCCTAATTAGTTGGGAACAACATGTGCATGCTCCAGCACTCAGGGGATGAAATGGTTTGTTAGCAGAGCACATGGTTTTGATTAGTGGTCTAATGAACTAACACCTCAAATCAACAGGAAATGTAGCATCTGGTCAGTATTTCATTGCTTCCTTAAGCCCCAGCCACACCTTACTACCCCCTCTCGTATGCCATATCGCAGTACACAAGAATGTTAAGGAATTAGTTATTTAGAAGAAAAAAGTAGATATTAATATATTAATTACTACACGAGGCCCAGAGAAAGAAGTGTTGCAGTTACCAATAGTCTATGGAACAAATTTCTGCCAACCGAGGCAAAAATCTGAGGTCTTCTCTAGTTTTCACTGTCCAGTATTTTCTTCAACATGTTCTTTAAATAACTGACCAGAGTTACTGATGTAAAACACATTTATTCATTCCTAAACCCATTTGTATCTGAGAGTTGCTGAAGTACTCTTTACTGACATTTACGTGCTATAACATATTGAGATGATTGTATCTGTGGCAAATAATTTTACTTGTTTTTTACAGAGTCCCTCCCCCCGCAATCCCTACCCAAAATTCTAATTAATAAAGATTCCATATTTCCACACAGCTTGTCAGTTTGATTATTTAAGTACTTATTCAGTGTACTAAAGACCCTAATCACCCCTTCAAAGCGTGCAGCTCTATATAAGGCCTCCAATGTCTGAAATACATAAGGATCATCATCATCATAATAGCATGGCAGCTGTGCTTCCTGTAAGCCAGAAAAGTTGGTCCTGTATACAACAGACACACCTCAGCTACTGTGTGCCATCTGCCTAGTTAGCGGTTAGACAGCCACAGCAGATAGAAACAGCTGCTCCTGACAATATGAAAAACATCAGTACTTCCTTAAAGGCTTTGGCAATGTGGATAAACAATTTCAGTGAAAAGAATATTTTAAATTGCTGCAAATTTTCGATGCAACTGCTATTATGCATCACACCACAACAAAGTGATTATGCTCAGTAGAATGGATTTTGTTCAGCAACTGTAAGTGTTGAGGGGGTTTTTTGTTCGTTTTTTGGTTTTGGTTTTTTTCAGTTTTACAGAATACCAGTTAACAAGGCTAAGAGACCATTGTCCTGGACAAGAAGGTTTCATGGCACACTACGATAATCTACAGTGCATTCTTTCTATTTTATTCTTTCAAGTAAAACAATTTTTAATTTCATGAGTTTATTGTGGACTACATCTTGCGCTATTTATTTAGGTCACTTATGTAAAGACTGGATTTCTGCGAAACCTCAGCACTGTGTGTTTGGCCTACAGCAAAATTACTATTTAAAATAAAGCAAAGCATGATTTTACTGAATTCCTTACCATCATGGGGATGGGAGGGTGTTTGGAAATGGGGGAGGTGGGGCAATCCTTGCTCTTGGCCGCCATGTGTTGCCAAAAGCTGAATTTTACTATGAGTAAACATGTTAAAATGCAATATGCAGAAGGATGACAGGCTATAGAGGATGGATGAATGCATATACACTACACACACAATTCATATCCACACAGTTTTTCTCTTCTCCCTTATTATTCCTCATGAATAAACAATAAAGCTCTAAGTGTCTGACTCTGGAATGAAGCTGTCCATTTGAACCAGAGGCTCTGTGCCCCTTTGGAGGTCAGAACCATCCCTTGCCTGCAGCTGGTTGCAGACATGAGGAGTGGAAGATACATCAGCTCTCTCACCTGTCTAACAATGCATAAGGGAGCAGACGTTGCATGGTGTCCCTCGCCACCTCTTTCCTGTCTGAGTGGTCATGTTCTGAAGACGGAGTAGCAAATTACTATAAAAAGGCCCTGGCAGTGCTGAAGTCAGGCACGGAAAGAGTTATCAGTACAGACTCCACCTCAGAAACTGATGGGGAAAGAAAACCTATTTATATTAAAAAAAAAAAGAATGCTATCAGGAAACATAACACAATTGCTGTTTGATATTTTGTATGTATTAAACTTTCAAGCTATCTGCAATAAATATGAGGTTTCATATTAATTGTGAACAGATCAGTAATTGGAGTAAAATTAATGAGAAACCTGCTGTCACATTATAGCATGCATTTTTAACAGATGTCTTTAAACATTTGGACAAAATATCTATGTATTTTTAAATGGTAATTCTTTAACTGGTAAACGTAATTATCTACCTCTAAAGCAAAAAATATAAAAGGACAAAAATGGATTGAATCAAAATATTCTGTCATTGCCATACATAAGCCACCAGAATATCTTTTCAACAAATGAAATTATTCTTTATTTTATGCTTTTAAAAATGCATTAGTGTAATTGCTCTGCAACAAATTACCTTCTGTGCTATAAGCGTGGCTACAACATCCCTCGCATGTACATCAATTGTGCGTATTGTCATGATGTTCTGATGATCACCAGGGGTGAGTTCCCCTAACAGCATGTTTATAAGGGCATTCAGTTGAGCAATCTGCAAAATAATTATATTTCAATGGAGATATTACACTGTGGGGGAAAAAAACCCTATTATATGTCAAGTGCTAAATGGAGCAGTTATAGAACCAAGACACATTTATTGGTGCTTTTAATCAAAGCAAATAACTTTTGAAAACTAATAATGGTGTTGTTTTCTTACAATTTTAATTCTATTCCTTAATAACAAAAATACACTTTTCAGCTGGTGCCCAGAACTTAATTTCAGAACAGATAAACACTAGTCTGATACTGCACTTGGAACGCTATTCTGAAACTGCGCACATGATAAAGCTACTAGGTGTTTAAAGTACGGCATGTACACTTTCAAACACTGCTTCCAAAATGTCACGATACACATCATGTTTACTACAGGAAATGCAGGGGGAGTGGGGAAAAAACCCCCCGAAAACTATTTGGGACCTGACTGCCCTGAACATGATGTCTCCTTTGTGTCAGAGGAACATGAAAAGCAGGATCCCTGAACAGCCTCCTTCATCAGACTGCTACGTAATTCCCTATCCTGATGGGAACGGTGACACTGAAAAAGTGTCCCAGAGTGCCTGCTTTCATAGCCTGGAAGCCACTGGCAGTCACTACAAATTAGATTTATTCCAAGGCACCCAGAGATTTTTTTTTTTAAAAAAGTGATGCTTCTGAACAAAAACAATAAAGTATTTGTTGGAGTTTTTTGGGGGGTGGGGGAAAGGGAGGGGAACACTGGACCAGTCCTTCTAAATTCCACTTGCTACTAAAGTAACAGTAAGCACAGATCTGCTAATTAAACGGTTGCAAGACAAATGTTTCTGACAGAGCATGCCAAAAATATTAAGGCCCTGACTTTGCAAAACTGATTCATGCAGAATCCCACCTTTGCCAACAGAGGCAAGTTTGCACTCATGCAAGAAACAGGACTTTAAAAATACACCCCTTTAGTAGATTGATAACAGCAGCAAGTAGTGTAATGTCTTCTAGAGATCACTAGATTTTGCATTTAAATTTTGTAAACCACTAAGGCATCACAGATTTGATTTACACCATAAGACTAATGTCCTCTCTTCAGGTTACAATTTTTATACATTTTGTGTATAACAGGTTCACATACCTACTTGTGGTTGCAGTCTTTCAGATTATTTCCAACCATTCTTCCAGATTCTTGAAGGAAATTTCAACATCCTCAGCTCACCAAGTCTCAATACCCATGAAAGCATTTGCTTTGGATGGTCAAATAACCACTGATTTTGTAGTTTATCTTTACACGCTTATGCAACTTCCATGATTTTTTTGCTGGAAAGTTACACAGAGTTCCTTCCAAATACATTAGCCAATATTCCACCTCATATAAAAATACTACTTCCTCTAACATTATACAGAAACAATTGCTATGAAAACCATTACAAAATGTTATTAACATCACGGCCTTTGTTGTGTTTCTTCTGAAGATCTGTCTTGTCAAACCTGCTTCCTGGCAAAAGGCAAAACATACAGACCTGAAACCTGCGCAGGCCAGATGACTGCGCTTCAGCACCCTGGAGGATGGACCAACCTCTATCCTACCTCGCCTCTGAGCTCGAGTCACAATGCAAAAGACTTCCATCTTGTAAAATACACTGTGATCTGCCTGCTCAGAACACAAGTTCGTTATAAGTAAAAACACTGGTGTTCTGCTCTTTTCACCCAGTCTCCTTTGACTAAAAAGTCCTACTTCACATTTTGGTCCTGCTATTATGACAAGGGATTTCAGCTTTTTTTAGAACATAAAATTATCTCGCAGAGGTGCAGATCCGTACTTAGCAAGTCAGACTGCTGACACTAATTTTGCTTTCTTCATTACCCTTGCAGAGTGGCATGTGAACCTTGTATGAATTTGCAGGGAGCAGGATGAAAATAATTTATTTTTGGTATGCTTGTCTTGAATCGTGCCTCTCTCCCTAAGCTCTAACAATAGACACATAGAAAAGTTCGCGAACCTGAGAGACAGAATTTCATGGAGATTTCGCTTAGATTGGCACTCAAGTAGTTCCCTCAAAGGAGAAAACAGCTATAGAACAAAAACCAGGGTAAAAATACCTAAGCTTTGCTTTCTCTCAGTATACTGTTTACACGGTGGCATGGCTTAAACACTTTGCAATGTACAGCACTGATGGGATTTACAGCCTGTGTTTCCTACCAGTATGAAAAGAATGACTTTGGTGGCCTACATCCAAAGACACAGCAGTGGATCACTGTTCATACTACTCAGTGATTGCATATAATTTGGCATCACTGAAACAATCGCAGCTCTGATAAGGTTGAGCTCTGGGCTATTATGAAGACTAAATTAACTCTCATCACTTGAGTGAATGATCCATTCACACCAAGGTCAAAATCACTAGCTGAGCAGCATGGGAAAAGATGACACTATAGCTGACTGACCTGCAGTTGTGTATGGGTAAGACTTTATATTTATTATTCTCTCAGACAACCTGGATTTTACTGAAAACATTAAATTAGCCATTTACTGCAAAAAAAAAAAAAGTCTCTGGGGAAAAAAAATTAAAATCTGACCTACACACCCTCCCCCTGCTCCTTTTCCTACTGCTTGGGTTCAGACAAAAGTATGAGCACTGTGTGAGAGTGACTGACTGAAGTTGCTGAGGCAAGAATGAAAGTTCAGGAGGAAAATGAGGTGAGAGTTTTCTTGGTTTCCTCTTGGAATCTCTCAAACTAGCCTATAGATCAGAAACTTGAGTGCACTGGTGAGACAGGAGAATAGCAAAGGAAGGAGGTTAGCAGGTGCTTAAGAGAAATAGAGACTAGGGTCTCCCAAAGAATACAAATTTCTTTTTCTGGACAAAAAAGAAAGATTTTCTTTTTATTAATTCTCTTTCCTTTTCTATCCCCAGTTTGAGCTGATCAAACATGAAATCTCCATGTAGTAGGATAGTCTGATACTGTTTTTTTCTGAATGGCAATTAATAGTTAAAATAGAAAACTTCTTGCAGAACAAAACTTTTTTTTTTTAATACGCACCTGAAAAGGTCAAATCTTTCAACTTTTGAGTCAGTATTAACCTCTGCATCCATCTGCACTGTCATAAGTTAAATTGCAATCCTCTGTGGCTCACGTTCTCTAGGCAGCCCATATTTCAGATCGCGCATTGCTACATGATTGTGACGCATCCTGTTATTGGTGGCTGAACTACATGAAGACACCACGGTACGTCATGGAATATACAGTCCAGCAGAGACACAGGTCCCATGGTGGAGGAGTGGGAAATAAAAATAAATAACCATAGTTTCCAGTATAAGCCCAAGGGTACCAACAGCTTGAGCTGCAGAGGTACCTGATCGCTGAGACCTCTGCCTCATGCCACTCCACAGTAATGACTCAGTCAAAAGCAGCTGCTATTTTTGATGTGACATTATATGGTTTGATTTACTTTTCCTGACAGGAATTTTACTCAAAGCATCATTTTCACACAGAAAATATTAACGGGTTTTTTTCAGTGGGGAAAAAAAAAATATTTGACTAATTATTTTGGATTGCCCAAACTCTTCCCACTCCTCTCAGGAGCCTAGGCTGGAAATCAGACGATTCTGCTCAAAACTCAGTACACACTTGTTCTGGCTTCTAAACCTAGGTGGGCTCGGTTACGCTGGCTCCTCAAACTTACTACGTTATTTCATCTCCAGTGTGTGAGGGTACTTTTAATCAGAAAGATGAGTCTACATTCTGAGATTAGCAATCCAGCTTCAAACTATCTTCCCATCACCTTTGCATACAATGACACTTCAGCGAGCCTCACGAGGAGAGAGAAAAGAATGCAGAAAAGAACCGTGCTTTGTGCAACTGGCAAACAGTTCTGGGATAACAGAACAGGCAACAAAGATTCACATTTTCCCTTGAGTTACCCTCAATGCTGTCTAATTTGCTCTGACCTCAGGATTGACAGAGTTTCTCCTGTTAGAAGTAACAGACAGTGTGGTTCGGACAGGGAGTCTAAGGTTTCTGGAATTATTTGCTTCATATATTTCTAATTAGGCAAGAAAATAAACCACTCGGTAAGCTGACCTGTTCTTCACAAAAGACAGGACTTTGAAAAGTGTACATAACCGCTGTTCACACTGCCAGCTTCTTGTTCTCATCAAATTTTAGGTAACGTTGTCAAATAAATTCAGTACTTTGCAATCTGCGATAGACACTGAAGAATAATTTTCATTTGGCTAAGCACAGCAATTAAAGAACACAATAATTTAGGATGAAAAGTTTTCCTTCTTTGAACGATTTCCCTCAGAAATGATTTTCAGTAAAACACCCACTGAGAGGACTTGGTGTCATGGAGGAGCGAGACTCCAAGACTCCTTGGGGATCACAGAGCCCTTCTTGTAAAGCACAAGTAAGAAAAATCAAATAGCACTTTTAAGAAATACTACAGTTGTAGCGTTAGAAATAGTAGTTGTTACTGAAGAAACCAAATCAGTCTGAGGGTAATGACAAATGAAACCAAAATCAAACAAAATTAATGGAGCCAAACAGAGCCAAGTCGTTCTTCTACTTTCTATACTGCAATCTTTCTATACAATCTTACTGTCTAACCAGGTGTTTGTTTGAGAACATCAGAGGAAAGATGCCGTAAAATTGAAAGTATTTACATTGTTTTAAGGTCCTCTGTGTTTCCCAAGTGTGCATAAACCTTAAGTACTAATCTGCAAAACAGCTCTGGGAACTAGAAGAATTCCCATTTTGCTGAAATACAAGTAAGTTAAGCCATTTGAGCACATATGCACAGCTGGCCAGTCTTCAAAAGAAAATAGTTGCTTCTTTCTATTGCATGTCTGAAGTGCGTATATAACAAAATTATTCTGTTGGTAAGTGGTTCACCAGTAAGGACATATTTTCCCTAGATAGATTCATATTATTTTAAATCATGGTATTTGCCAGCTCATTTCTGCAAAATATTCTTGGTCTGTCAATTTCTAAATAAGAAGTCCCTTGAAAAATTATGTTGTTCTGATAAGATATTATCTACAGAGTTTGAAATGAACTCATTGCACTGGTGACAGAAGACTTGTAATTAGATATGGAATGCATGTTTCCAAGAAAGGATAGTCCAACACTAGGAGCTCTGGCCTAGGATTTAGGAGATTTGCTCTCTCACAAAAGTGTTGCAGGTGACCTTTGATGAATCACAAAACTTTTTGGTTCTCAGCTGTAAAATAGAGATAACAGCACTTTCCTATTCACAGGAGCTCTTACGAGCATTAAGTAAATATACTACTTACATTTAGAAAGATTAGGAGATATATACAGGAGGAAGGCTTTCCCTGCACAACCCAAAACCTATAAAGAGTTTGTGTAAAATTCAATAGATAGTTTCTGTCCAAACACTTGGAGCTCAAAGAGTTGCGTTCAAACAAAATCATGATAGACTCCCATTCAGTTTTCACCACTAAGTAGATCTCAGCCGTTGTCTTTGGGAAGTGCCCTCATTACTCGGACATTCTTGAATTCCACTTTGATGTTACCCCACACTGTATAAAATATCTAAATACTCGGTGACCAGATCCTTGTGCCCTAAATCAAAGTGACATCTTCATCCTAATGTAAAAAACAAATATTTCATTTTGGCCCAACCTAAATCGATATTTGATCTATTCACCAAACTCCATATTCATTATTCCTGAGTTTAACTTACTTTTTTGGCAGAGGAATATACAACTTTAATATAGATACATAATGACTGTTTATAACATTCTAAATCGTTGTTTAGCATTCTTTCAGCAAGCATCTTTCTCCAGAAATTAATATAGCTGAATATTTGCAGAGAGTAAACACTAGGGGACTCCAACAGAGGCAAAGCAAATTAAATTAATAAGTGAGCAAATATTTTTGCCACCCGTCCACTGCTTTCAGCACTTACTAGGTAAGACTTGTTCTCTACAACCACTTAACAATCAGTTAGAATTCTAATATGAATGGGAATTCTCTGGAAAAAGAGTCTAATAGTTAACACATTAAAATCTAACTGTTTAGAACTTCTCTTTTTGAAATGGTTTCATACTATTTATTACTTTACTTTTTATCTTGTCTTTACCACTCCAGCCATGGGTTCTTGGTATGACCAAGCAAGAGAAAGAAGAGGAAAGAAACAAAAAGCAATACTACTATTTTTTTTTTAATAATAAAATGTAGAATTCATAGGTAGAAAGTCAAGAGTTACCCATGGATCTGGTCTGGGGAATTCTACATAATAAGAGTCTGCAGACAAAGAATCCTGAAGAAACTGCAGGTAACTGTGTAAGAACTCACTACACAGAAAAACTGGGGTGTTTTCTACCTGAACCTATGATATTAAAAGTAAAACCATCAACGATTTAAATACTATCCTACATATATTACCTTTAAATGCATTAAATTTTGGCTCTACATACATAAATTGAAATGTTTGTTTTGGTCTGGAGCTAGTAGAGCTGAGACATGCAGACTAGACATTATGAAGCTGAGTTTTTGAAATTACTGAGACTAGCCAATAGTGTCATTCTGTTGCTCCTTAGAGAAAAGGTGAAGGTGTCATATAGACATAATATAATGATGCTGAATTTAGAATTTGTTTACAACTGAATATTTGAATTTGCACAAATATTCATCACTATGTTTTTAGGCTACTTAAAGACAACAGTGTTTTCACAGGTCTACATTTCTTAGGCAGCAGACAGTTGTGAACAAAAAGACAGAAGCAATAAAGAAGCAGGCCGGCTAGTGAATGCATCTGGGAGTATGGCTTCTGACTCTCACGTGAAAGCCAGCTGGGTAATTTGCTGGTTACTGAATAAAAAATGAAGTCAGAAGGATATTTTCAGAAGTACTTTGAGATTTGGGAGTTCAATCCTGTAATACTTGTTTCCCCAATTTTTGAACTCCTTTGAGTTCAAAAACCCTCTAATGAAGGGAATTTAACAAGCTACAGGCTCCTACATAATGCAGAGTACTCAGAACAGGAGAGATTATTTCAAGTAGCAAAACACCGTTCATTAGGGAAATGATCACATTTGCAAATCTTCTGAGCTCCATCTCCATGTGTTCAACATTTATTTGTTTCCATGGAGTTTTCATCCAATCTTTAATACTTGTCTATAAAACTTAAAAAATAAACAAACAGCTCCTACAATATTCTAAGCAAAGCCTGAGGCAATGAAAACGGAACGAAGGTTTCCAACTCATCAGCAGGTGAATATTTATAAATGTGTATGGTATACAAATGCAACAATATCGGTCTCAAATTTTGAAACCCACCAATGCTGAAATTTAATCTAAGAGGATTTATACTCTTTGTTCTAGAATTCTGTTTGTTATAGGGAAAGAGTCCTGTCTAAACGTTGTGGCTTTGATTTTTTTTTTGTTTTCGAAGTTTAAAATGCATTTCAAAAATATTAAAATTCCAGAACTATGAACCAGTTTTCATTTCCTATACAATGCCTTTTCAAGCATTAATTGATCATAGAATCATAGAATGGTTTGGGTTGGAAGAGACCTTAAAGATCATCTCATTCCAACCCCCCTGCCATGGGTAGGGACACCTTCCACCAGACCAGGTTGCTCAAAGCCCCATCCAACCTGGCCTTGAACACTGCCAGGGAGGGGGCATCCACAGCTTCTCTGGGCAACCTGCTCCAGTGTCTCACCACCCTCACTGATGAGAGGGCTGAAAGTAACAAAAAAGTCCACTTGACATTCAGAAACATATGGTTTTGCTTTGGGATGAAGGAGTCACTGAATTTAAAACTTCAAGTAAATCTCAAGTACCCCAAATTCTCATTAACCAAAAGCCAAAAATAGCTGCAATACTCCCATGCGCTGTCACAGCAATTCTGTTGCAATGGCAAAACCATTACAAGATACTAAAACTAATAGTATGTATTCAGAAATCAGTTTTACAAAATATTTGGATTCTGTTGGTAAAGTGAGTTCAACCTTAAATCAACTTGTATTTAAAGAAACTGAACAATGATTTGTTAATTTAAAAATAAACAAATAAATAAAAATCAGGAAGATCTCTTGCTTCCTAATCTTGTCAGGCACTCCGTTTCATCAGAACAGAGGGAGCTTTTCCTATTCTTCCACAACAATACCTTCACCTTGGAGGTAACTGTGCACTCATGGACATTAAAATAAATTTTGTCCTCTCCTGGAGACTGAATGGCTTGTGTACAGCTGCAATTACCTCTGAGGAAAAGCTGGTGAAAAGAGAAATCTGTGATGACCACTGAAAGCGACTCCTGTCATTCCAAACAAATACAAGGGAAGCTGGAAGCCAGATTAGTGACTTAATCATAAACTATAAATCAATAGACAGGATTCCGTTATAACCCATCCAAGGCCAGGTTTTCATAGCTCTTATGTTATAAAATAGGACTGCTGCAAAGGTTATTCTTCTAGGGGATTATTAAACGGCCATTTTGAAACCTCCTTTCTTTAGGCTAAAGAAAACATAGAGGAAAACGAGAGACAGTTGTATAATTTCCTGAAAGACACTATGAGAAACCTATCCCCACCAGGAACCATGTTATCCACCTGAATCCTTAATAATGTGCATTTAGGTTTGGAACTTCTCCAACTTCAAATGGATTTGCCAAGTTTCATAAAAAATAGTGACAAAACCACTTTGTTTCCTCCTTGATGACCTCTGAAACACATTTCAGCCTTGGGCACTTTTTACAGCCATGCACAACAATTCAGAATAGAAAAAAATGACAGATCCCATACTCCAGCAGTGCTGGTAATACCATTGCAATAATGTTATCATTCACTGTCACATACTGAAAAGGTACAATTGAGGCAGACAGTATGACACTGTGGGTGCACACGGTACTATGTGAGGCTTTTTCTTCTCACTATTCTTCATTGCTTATTTGTGCAGACACCACTAATGCATTTCTATCCAAAGGAGGGTTATGATAATGAACTACTAGTGCTTATTTTGCAAGGTGAGTCAAACTAAGTCTGAAGTCTAAGCTTGTAATATTGTACAATTCACAGACAGAATAATTTAGCATTGTTTCTTGGACTACTTGAGAACAGAGTTCATTGGTTCAGAATACTCGAGCAGAAACCCAAACCACGTATTTCAAAGTTCCTTCCTCAACTACTCACCCCGCATATGTGCTAAGCATGAAGAACACCCAGAGCCTGTCCTGTGTCCAAGCCTGTTCTATTTATGAGATATCCCCATATCTCTGTGGTGTTTCCCGATCCTGTCCATTCAAGAACTGAGCTGCAGGCCTGGGAATCAAGCCAGACACTTTCTTCTGGCAACACATGGTAGCAGCATGCTTGGAAAACTGAATGCTCTCCAGTCACTTAAAGTCTTGATTTCCTGCTGCACAATCCTCAGAAAGCATAAACTTTTTTTTTTTAATCACAGCTTATGCCTGTATTAATTTGTTGCTCATAAGCCACATTTCTGTGGCTATAAACTCCTAAGAGCTCATTTAAAGCTTGCCCAACTAGGTTCACACTATCATACAGTCATACAGGCACTGATTGTTTTGTTGGTGGGGTTTTTTTTTTGAAAGATGCTACAAGATTTGCAGACAAAAAGCATATTCAGAGCATTAACTTGATTTCCTCAGTTTGTCCAATCAAAATAATCTTTCTGCCCTGAAAATTGAATTTCAAAGATTTGTCCGTCCCACAACATTCTTGCACTTTAAGTCAGCATTAGTGTAAACAAGCTACAGTTCCAATCATATATTTACAAACTTGTGGGAATCCTTCAACAGTCAGGCCATCTCTCCAGAGTCACGCTTTATACCAAGGTACCTCTGGTCAACGCTACTGCCTGCGACTCAGCAGAATTGCTGCCCAATACCCGCTGTCATGGGAAGCTGGGTTCTACACCTGCTGTCATCCAGTCACCAGGAAATCACCCTGAACATCAGCAAATGATAAAACTTAGAAAGTAATGTATTTGCAGTTAGAGAAGAATAAATAAAGTCACTAAGATTTGAGATCTGTTCTATTTTTTCTATTACTCAGCTAAAAACCTATTGCATTTTAGATACTCAGAGAATTTTACACATTCAAATCTTCTCTCGATCTCTGTTCAAACTTAAACACCCTCCTCTGCTCCCAGGATTTCCTGTGCTTCCCTATAGTCTTAATCTGGATGCTGAAGGAAATACTGACTCCCCTCACCTTAGTTTTAGAAGTGTTAAAATCCTTTAGATAAGGTGAGACAGAGCCTTTTTGTATGCACGAGGTAAACAGAAATGTGTCAACAAGTATCCCAACACTTTGCTTAATTATTAAGAAATTCTATACAACACATGAAGGAAACATATCAAATCCAGCTGTTGGAAGGGGGCAGGAAGGGATTCAACTCACAGTTCATGACATCTACAAACCTGGGTGTCATATACAGAAACCTACTTTGCACAAACAAACGAGCAAGAATAATGCACACAATTGTGTCTTGATCTGGACATAGCAGCACCCAGAAAAATTTGACATGACCACGGCTCTACTCGGGTTTTGAGGTATAGTGTGACATAGACCCAGTGGAACTTGACAGTGCTCCTTATTAGTGACTCTTAGATTAAATAAGAAACAAATTCTTATGGACAGATAATTTTCCCAGTTAGAGCAACCAAGCCTTACATGCAAAAATGGCGTAAGACAACAACTAAACACACGTTACTTGTCTGCTAAAGGAGTAACACTTTCTGTACTGACCTTCGTCTCTCTCCCTGCTGTGCCTTCCCCTAAAATGCCTGTGGAGGTCAGTAATGCATAAAGCTGATAGGGGATTGCGAATACCAGGTCCGTGCAATGTACTGATGAGGGAATCTTTGCCCTGCTAATAAACGTAGGTCTGCTTACTGTCAACACTTCACAGGAAACTGCTGGAGTCATCAACCATATTGCTATAAACAAATATACATATATACATACGTGCATGAGTATATACATATTTAGCCATATACACATACTCTCTTTCTCACACAGACACTTTTAAGATCATGAAGCCTAAAATTAATATGAAAGCAAGACAAAGTAGGCGATCTCTGACCTGAACAGCTTGCTATCTTGTCTAATAACAGAAGTGGCAGACAAGTGGGAGTATTTCAAACACAATAAGGGGTAAGAGGAAGACAGGTTTACAGAATTACGAACATTAAGTGACTTGGTTTAAACAAATCTGTGTTTTGTTTGCTTGTTCATTTGCTTAAGTAGAGGTTATCTGCTATTTACAGCCCTATGGAAGTGGATTTTTAGAAGCTACTTGAAATAGACAAGATATTTGGGGAAAATTTGAGAAAGTTTTTCCTCTTTTGAATAATTTTTTTCCTCTTTTCTTATTCACTTAGCCAATCATTATCCTCAATGTGTCACATACCTAGGTAAGAATATTTGTTTCTGTCCTTTTATAAATCAGATGTATTCATACCACTTTGAACGCAATATTGAAATGGTACTGATTAATAGCCCATCCTACGTCCGAAATATGAAGAAAGCCTTTCTGACTTTTATCCACTTTGCTGACTAACAGTGCAGTAAATGAAACCACTGCTGAGCAAACCAGTCAAACGAGCTTTTTCTAGGTAGATAACAGAGCAAACCAATTTGCATATTTGGCACTGGAGGACAGATGTAAGGCAGCACCAAAAAACTGAGAACTGTAGACATAACACAAATTAGTAACATTTTATTCTGTTTTATTATAAATAAAATCCTAAACACCACCTTTGTCCTCCAAGTGTACATACATAATTTTATTTCCTGGGTTTGGCATACAAAAGCACCTAGATTAGGCCGTAAAAGTTACCTATGCACAACCTTGAACAAGCAGCTCTGGCTCTCAGTTATTTTTCACCATGATTGGATGCTCATTAGGCACACAAACACATGAGGTTTTTGCATGTGCAAACGGATAAAAGTAACTTTACAGCAGGTAGAGCCTATTACACAAATGTCAATAAATACAGTCAAAAATCTATGCACGGATATTTAAGCTTACCTTCCCCAGGAGAAAACTATGCTGTCTTATATCAAGTTAGTTAGCTACGCTGATGTAAAAATCTAGTTAGAAACAATTCATTTTACAGTCAGTGGAGATCCAGTTAAGAGTTGGCAGTGCATAGCATGTAACCCATCCTGTCCTAAAGGGCATATCTAAATAGGTCAGAAGAACTGCACCCAGAAACTCCTCATTTCTCTCCACTGACTGTAAACACAGTCTACAACGACTAGTTCAGGTGTCATTAACTGTCCTTAGTTCAACCAGCTAATTTATAGGAAGGATACAAACTGCGTTGCTGCCACTTGGTACTTAGATGCTTCTATTTTAACATGAGAAAACGTGTTAGTCTCGGAGATACTGAAAACACAGCATCCCTGCATGGGGGCAGAGTTCCTGAAGAAGCTTCATGGAGAAGCAGAGATGCCATAAAGTCCATTTTAAGAAAAGAGAGTGTCAACACAGATATCTAAGTTTGGGTTGGAACTTTAGCGTAACTGGGAAATAGAAAGTTATGATTCAAGTATCTCTCGATTGTTTTGCTGCTTAGGGTAAGACAAGGCTCACCTGGATAAGCATAGAATTACACTGTCCCAGAATGAGCTCACCAAAGATGACAACTCAGGTCAGTTCAGCACTGGGCTCTCTGCTGCCCAGAGGATGAGCCCAAATCAGACGTCAGCCGATAGAGTCTGTTCCATCAGCTCTCTCTGCTAGCATGTCCAAAAGAGGACAAAGGCTCTCCCACAGAGCAATAGCTAAAAACTTCAAGCAGCTATTTGCAAGCCTCTCCAAGAGGCTTTCTGGCTCTTTTACCAGACAATATGCTAAAATACAGCTCTGCTCTAGACAAAATTAATAACAATTCAGGGATTCTATCTGAAAAAATTTGAAGCAGCACAGCTACACAGGGCTTGACATACCCCAGCTCTTAGGAACCCTGGACCAAATCCATCTTGTTAGGGTTCTCTTCTGTTTGGACCCATCATGATATAACATCATGATCTGGGTTCTGTTCTGTAGTGCAGGCTACGACCAATTCCCTCTAAATTCAGAGGAAACTAGTTGCACACATTTGGCAGCTAAAGAGTCAAGCTCCTGGATTACCAGCTACTTGTAGCTTTATAGTGTTTACTTTTCTTATTCAGCATTTCTGTTTTCCATATGAAAGTGTAAATACATTCAGCATAATTTGACACTCTCTCATAGCATTGCTTTTCAAGGCCAAGCAGTAGTAAAATTTTTTTCAAGTCAGTAGGACTTGGGATTATTTTTTGGAAATCACAAGAATGATGCTGCAAACTGAGATTTTTTTTTTTTTTTTTTTACAAGAAGTTTCCTTCCACATACGTTTCCATTATAGCTCTTGCAAGCCTAACCAAGGTGAAAATTACAGTAAAAACTTGAGGGCTTCATTTTGAAAGCAGATACCTTTACTAAATTCTACATTCTTTCATTTAACCATTACAAACATAAATATTTATGCAATATATGTTAACACACATATAGGCAAGGCAAGAATAGAAGGAAAGCAAATCTTCTCTTCCAATTCCTCTGTGGAATGTTTACCATTGTGGTTCAGAACTCTAGTTTTTTCAATAGGTCAAGATGAAAAAAAAATAAAAAGACTTGAAAATGACTTGAAAATGATAGCATCATTGAAGGAAGATCATCACCAAATAGCCTACTGATGTTTGCCCAGCATCTGTTTTTTCTTATTTTGTCTGCTTTCCAATCACTTTTGCTTACATGTTCATAAATAGAGTTGTGCTTTAAAATGCACTACTATTCAAATTAGAAAACAAGGTGCTTTTTCAAAGCAAGCAGTAGCTACAAGAGAGTAAAAATAAATGTAATGGACTAAGTTTCCAAGGATCTTTTTCCCCTGTTTTCCTCTTACACTAATCATCCAAGAGGTTTCCAAATTCAGAAAAACTGAACAATAACACCTGAAATTGTTTATCTTTTTCTCTTTTGTGATAGTCTCTCTTCTTTTTCCTTAGGAGAGGAGGATTAACACCTCCTTTTTCCCATTACAAGAGGCCTTACTCTTGAAAGGCCACAATATGACACACAGACTTTAGCAAAATGGCATCAACAAAGAACTGTTTCAGCCATCTCTAATCTGGTATGCACACTTCAGAAAGATGTAGCTAGAAGCACTTTCAGCTCAACCTGCCATTTTGCACTATCTTTATGAGTTTGCACAGAGTGAAGGCTTTGTCTTCCATCATCTACCAGTACTATGATACACACTGTGAGAATGTTTTATGCTTTGTCCAGAAATTTCTATTCACTTTTTCCATGCTTTTTTGTCATTACTGGTTGTCCTGGTAGAAAAGCTAGTAGGGGAGGTAGGTCATCACGGTTAAAAGAAGGATTATTGCGTGGTCCTAGAATGAAAGAAAGGAAAGAAGACCCATACTGAAGTATTTGGTCAGAGTTCTGTTCTTCCTTCTAGCCGACACGCAATGTTCCTACCATCAAAAGTAGCATGACTTCTGTTGGAGACTCTTGCCAGTGCCTTTATCATAGCTACTTCCCTGCTACAGGAAACAAAGCTGTCCCACACATACGTGGTAGGTTTACGCTCTACAAAAGTATTACAGTTTCTGTGCTTATCTGACAAAGACATGGCACAACAAGCAAATCCTGCCAATTCCATTCTGGTTTTTAAGGGAATCCAAGAAAGAAAGAGGCTAAGACTTGGCTGCAGGCTTGATTAATTGCTCCCGGCAGGGATATCCAGCTTGCAGGCTCACTAGCTGAACATCTGTACACTAGCAGAATAGCACAGCCAGCTCTCCCGCTGAAGAAATACATGAAACAGTGAGGACACGGAGATTCCTCACCACCCTTTGTCTGGTGGCTCCTCTTAGTATTCACAGAATTTCTCAAAGATAGCACCAAAGAGCAACAGTGAGAGCAGTATCCACAGTCTGATAGTCACACACTTGGGTTGCCTTATGTTCATGTCATAGGGTGGAGCAAGCCAGCATTAGTCAACTCCAGAGGGAACATTTATGGAGAAGGTTTTTTCCTTCAAATGCAGAAACGGTGTCTGTGAATGACCTTTCTGCTGAGTGCACCTGAGGTAGATTCCTTCCATATTCCAAATTCACCAGCTGATTTATAATTAGCATCTGTATGTATGTACAACACAGAAGGTAGGTACAGGTCCCCAGCAGTCTGAATCAAGACCTGAACCACAGCACAAAAAATCCAAAACAACTTCAAAACCCCTAAAAACTCAAAACAAGCAAACAAAACACCACCACACCACAGACATCACCTCCTCTCCTCTCCCCTTATTTTGATCTGTTAAGCAGCCACCAAGTAGCACATGCCCAAGCATCACGCCAACAACAAATCAAGGACGAGGAGAAAACGTTGATAGAAAACAGACTTCCAACTTTCAAGTCTCAAGTTCATAATCCACCTGCAATTAGAACATCCTTTAGAATCACTTCAATATTTCATCAACAAAATTTTGAAAGNTAGCACATGCCCAAGCATCACGCCAACAACAAATCAAGGACGAGGAGAAAACGTTGATAGAAAACAGACTTCCAACTTTCAAGTCTCAAGTTCATAATCCACCTGCAATTAGAACATCCTTTAGAATCACTTCAATATTTCATCAACAAAATTTTGAAAGAATAGAGGTGAATTTTCACATTTTCGACGAGGCACACCGCGGTGCTACCACGAAGTTCGGTGGCTCCATGCTAGACCAAGGCG
>VZSC01005209.1:183-14388 GCA_013398225.1 Steatornis caripensis
GGAGCCGACTTGGAGCTGGGGGAGCTTCGAGCAGGTTCTGGCAGGGGCCACTCGCCCATGTAGCCCCTTCCCCTGCTACAAAAGCCCCGCCACACAGGCCCAACACAACCTCACTCTGTGGAAAAGCGTTTACCAAGTGTTACAAAAGAGAGGGTGCAGTGAAGGTGGGCAGATGCAACACAGTGTAGGCTTTTAAGTCTTAGTGGGGCAATCAGGAAAAACAGTGTGAAGTTAAGCACAGTGCAAGTGAGCAAAAGCATTTTTTCACTCATTTTCCTATCACTGATTTCCATTCACTCATTTTCCTATCACTCTCTTGTCAGGTTCCCTGGCCTGCACATTTGCAGAGCAGTCGTGAAAAAGCAGGGTTGCTTCATAAAGCCTTGTCATGCTGCAAATCCTAAAGGAGAATTCATTAATGTACCATCTGGTCCTCTGCAAACTTTCCCTAAGGAAGTGGCAGAATATTCATCTTTGCTAGTCCATCCTTTCTCCCACTCCTCCCCCCACTCCATCTTTGCCTGTCCACTTTGCATTAGATAGCTAAGGCTCCTATTGTACCATCTGGCACCTAGCCCATGAAATAGATGCAAATCTCTGAAGCTGTGAGCTAGTGGGGTGAAGTGCTTAACTAGGAAGAGACAAGGCCTGCTTGGGTAAGGCAAAACTGCAGTTAGTACCTGTTGTCTGTGATATAGAAAGACAAAACATAAAATCTGGCTTATGGCTTTCCTTCTCCCTTCACTGGGAATCAACAGAGCTATTATTTGAAATCTAGTAGACAAGTACAAGGTATGCCAAATACAAGGTACTTCCTTGTGTAAAGGAAGAGAGGAAAAGATTAAGAACACTTCAGTACCTAGTAAGCTTCTGCAAAGTGCTCCTGATCCCTCTGCCTGACAGAGAAGTTCTGATCTGCCTGTTTGTAACACCTGGAGTGAGGTAATTCAGCTCGGGTGAGAACCCAGACAACAGAGAATTGAAGTGTTGAGCTTTTATTGAGGCAAAGATGACCAGAATTTTCTTAAATTTCTGTATCTAAAGCTTTGTTCTCAGACAGGATAGAGAATATGCACCTTGGACGAGACCAGTTGCAGCAACCACATTCTGACACAAGAGAAGACTCACTGAATGCAAGTGTGGAAAAAAAAAAAAAGCATAGGCTCCAAAACAGTACGTTTGTAAATTGCACGAGCAAGCAATTGCAAACTAGTAAGGCTCACAATTACCTCAAGGAAAATCCACAAAAAGAGGGTGAAAAAAAAGGACCAAATCTGATGCTGACTAACTATGGCATTTCTAGTGAAATACAAACCACAAGTGCCCACCTAAAACCTGTTTTAACAAAAGATTATCTTGGGGTAAATATGCCAGGGGACAAACACTTCAAAAATGGCCGACATAGTAAAAATAGAACTTCTGAATTTCAGCATGAAATAAGCAAAGAGAATAGAAAACAAGAGTAAAGTTGAATACTTAAGAAAGTGCAAATCCAAAATCCATTAACTGGTTTATCAGCTAACTGAAGCAGCAAAGAGTTAGAATCGCTGAGTTTCCTGGTAATCAAAATATGAGACAATACCTTTACATGACAGAGAAGTTTTGAACAAATGTTTCAAAGTACATTAGTTTGAATAAGGATGTCTACTGCACTCCATATCAGCTCAATCTTTTTGCACTGATTTACTATTATCTAAGTTTGCAAGACTGTCCTGGAAAGAGAAAATATCACCACTTCTTCCTTGGGTTGGAAATCTTCCAGACTGGGAACACAATTTCACGTAACATACTACACACTGAGAACAGGAACTTTATAGTAGCGGGCTTGCCTTAGGCTGATACACATTTGTGTAGGCCTTTTGTCAATCTATTCCAATCACGAATACAGATCCTAAATCTGTACATGAATAATCATAAGGAAAAATGAGGCTAAATGATTTGAAAAAACTATTTAGACAGTAGTCTTTCATTTGCTTTTGTCCTTCATTTATAAAAGCTGGCTCCCAAACATAGCTAAGATAGGTAAGCACAAAAAGTTGAAGCCACACTGGGACAAACTCTTAACTGCATTCAGTGAAACAGTTAATGATCAGTACCCATTTATCTACCTTTCCCATGAGACATTTTTATAAGCTTCACAAACTACGGCATGGTTTGTGGACAAAAAGGACCTAGACTAGTAGCGTGAGGATTTCAACACACTTCAACAGTGCTTTGATCTAGAATCGTCTTCTGGTTTACATCTAGAAACAAGTTCAGCTGCAGAACTGAGGCCCAGTGACAGACATAAATTCCATTTCCATGTTCCAAAATTCAGTATGCTAGATTCAGAGATCCATTAGAAAAGTCGTTGATGAAATATGCTGCTGCAGTTGTTTGATAGCACACATTAATACAATAGCTTACCTATTTTCTCATCCCCCTAGATGGAGAAAAATTACTTGTTCCATTCAAATGGGACACAACATGGAAGAATCAGACCACAATCTGTTCTTTGTACTGATGAAGGCTTTTTCTTTTTTGCAAAAGCTAATGTTACTTAGCCAGAAAACCATTTTTAGGCTTTTACATGTCATTCAAATACTATTTCTTGATGCAACTGTACCCTATTATAACTTCTGCAGTTTAGTTCAGTGTAGACAAATTCAGAGTCAGATTATTAAATGAATCAGTAACGGTACCCGCCTCTCAAAGAGTTCATTTGTTGGATGTTTTTAGATGTGTACCCACTCCTACCCCTGCTACAAAGTTCGCAAAATCTAACAAAAATATGTAAGACAACAGTCATTTCCCCATTGCCCATGATATGCCTTAATTCATAGCATTAGGAAACATTTACTGAATTTGATTCTAACTCTCCTGCAACTGAAACAAGGTGGATATTTCGGTGATGTATTTATTTGAGAGAGAGATGCAAAGACTCTTGTGGTAGTAATTCAGTTCTTTATGCAATACCCTTAATAATACAAAATTGTAACAAGTATCACAGAATTAGAGCAAGCGAATTAGCACAGTGCAGAGCCTGGGGCTTACGGCATAATATAAACTACTGCACAAAACTGCAATTATTTAAGACATTGGATGTCAGCGTGGGGTTAAAATATACTCCAAGAGGTATTCTGGATGTTACACTAGGTTCCCGTGGTTCATGTGTGAGGTCACAGACAGATGGACACAGCAGTTGTGCATCTGAACATAGCTTTTTCCAAAAGGAAACAAGCTGCTTCATGTTTGAAACACTAAATCACTCGTGTTACCAAGAAACAAATTTATCACATACAGGTACCTTGCTGTCTTGTAAAGAACTAATAGCTGATCATAGAATCATAGAATCATAGAATGGTAGGGGTTGGAAGGGACCTCTAGAGATCATCTAGTTCAACCCCCCTGCTAAAGCAGGTTAGCCTAGAGCAGGTTGCACAGGAATGCATCCAGGCGGGTTTTGAATATCTCCAGAGAAGGAGACTCCACAACCTCCCTGGGCAGCCTGTTCCAGTGCTCTGTTACCCTCACAGTAAAGAAGTTCCTCCTCATGTTCAGGTGGAACTTCCTGTGTTCCAGTTTGTGCCCATTGCCCCTTGTCCTGTCGCTGGGCACCACTGAGAAGAGTCTGACCCCGTCCTCTTGACATCCACCCTTTAGATATTTGTGAGCATTGATCAGATCTCCTCTCAGCCTTCTCTTTTCCAGGCTGAACAGACCCAGCTCTCTCAGCCTTTCCTCATAAGAGAGATGCTCCACTCCCCTAATCAACTTTGTGGCCCTCCGCTGGACTCTCTCCAGTAGTTCCCTGTCTCTCTTGAACTGGGGAGCCCAGAACTGGACACAGTACTCCAGATGCGGCCTCACCAGGGCAGAGTAGAGGGGGAGGATCACCTCCCTCGACCTGCTGGCCACACTCTTCTTAATGCACCCCAGGATGCCATTGGCCTTCCTGGCCGCAAGGGCACACTGCTGGCTCATGGTGAGCCTGTTGTCCACCAGCACTCCCAGGTCCTTCTCCGCAGAGCTGCTCTCCAGCAAGTCAACCCCCAGCCTGTACCGGCACATGGGGTTGTTCCTCCCCAGGTGCAAGACCCTACACTTGCCCTTGTTGAACTTCATCAGGTTCCTCTCCGCCCAACTCTCCAGCCTGTCCAGGTCACGCTGAATGGCAGCACAGCCTTCCGGTGAGTCAGCCGCTCCCCCCAGCTTTGTATCATCAGCAAACTTGCTGAGGGTACACTCTGTCCCTTCGTCCAAATCATTGATGAATACGTTGAACAGGACTGGACCCAGCACTGACCCCTGGGGAACACCGCTGGTCACAGGCCTCCAACCAGACTCCGCACCACCGATCACTACCCTCTGCGCTCTGCCATTCAGCCAGTTTTTGACCCACCTCACTGTGCGCTCATCTAAGCCACTCTTCCTGAGCTTTCCTATGAGGATGTTGTGGGAGACAGTGTCAAAAGCCTTACTGAAGTCAAGGTAGACAACGTCCACTGCTCTCCCCTCGTCCACCGAGCCAGTCATGCCATCATAGAAGGCTATCAGATTGGTCAAGCAGGATTTACCCTTGGTGAATCCATGTTGACTACTCCGGATAGTCTTCTCCTCTTCCATGTGCTTGGAGATGAGTTCCAGAATGAGCCGTTCCATCACCTTTCCAGGGATGGAGGTGAGACTGACTGGCCTGTAGTTTCCCGGGTCTTCCTTCTTGCCCTTTTTGAAGATTGGAGTGACATTGGCTTTCCTCCAATCTTCAGGCACCTCTCCTGTTCTCCACGACTTTTCAAAGATGATGGAGAGTGGCCTAGCAATTACCTCCGCCAGCTCCCTCAGCACACGTGGATGCATCCCATCGGGACCCATCGATTTGTGCGTGTTCAGTTTGCCTAGCTGCTCTCTAACCCAATCCTCATTGACCAAGGGCAAGTCTTCATTTGTCCGTGCTTCCTCTCTTATCTCCAGAGTCTGGGAGTCCTGAGGGCCAGTCCTAGCAGTGAACACTGAAGCAAAGAAGGTATTCAATAACTCTGCCTTCTCCGTGTCCAGCGTCACCAGGTCACCCGCCTCGTTCAGCAGCGGGCCCACATTTTCCCTAGTCTTCCTTTTGCTCCCAATGTACCTATAGAAGCCTTTCCTGTTGTCCTTCACCTCCCTTGCCAGGTTTAATTCCAGGCAGGCCTTAGCCTTCCGTGTTGCATCCCTGCATGTTCTGACAACAGTCCTGTATTCCTCCCAAGTAGCCAATCCTTTTTTCCACATCCTGTAAACTTCCTTCTTCCCTTTGAGTTTTTTTGCGACCTCCTTGTTCATCCACGGAGGTCTCCTGCCTCCTTTGTTCGACTTCTTCTTCATCGGGATGCACCGATCCTGAGCTTGGAGGAAGCGGTTCTTGAATATTAACCAGCTCTCTATGGCCCCCCTGCCTTCTAGAGCGCTAACCCAAGGGATTCCTCCCAGTAGGTCTTTGAAGAGGGCAAAGTTAGCTTTCTTGAAGTCCAGGGTTCTAATCTTACTTGTAGCCCTGCTTCTTCCACGCTGGATCCTGAACTCCACCATCTCATGGTCACTGCAGCCAAGGCTGCCCCCAACCTTCACATCTCCAACCAGTCCTTCTCTGTTCGTTAGTATCAGGTCCAGATCAGACATCAAGCATTCAGTCGGAAGTGGCAAGTTGTAACACGGGTGCACAAGTAAAACTTTCTCACCAGTATAGCAACACCTACTCCTTGTAGCGGCACTGCCAGTTAGTAGCAGTCCCAGAACCTCAGGACCCGCTTTGGAGAAAGAACAAAAAGCAACCATAAATCTGTTTAAGAGACTTATTCCAGCATTGAGACAATGCTGATGAAAAACATAGACTGACTGCACTTGAATAGCTGAATCAAGAGGCAAATAAAATCCAATTGAATTAAGTTTTCTCCAGAAAATAATTAGTAAATGATTCCCGGCTAGCCACTGAAGGTGTATCAGCATGAACAGATAGAAATTTAGAATTTAATAAACTGTTAATCGAAAAAAGAAAGTCCTCCAGCTTAACTTTCCCTCTGAAAATGAGATTGGAAAAATAATGAGTGTTAAGTGAAGCCAGGCTCTTTCTAGAATTCCTAGCACTCTGACAAAATACAAATAATATTTATTAATCCCATGCTCTTCTGTTTAGGCTTCACTGCACACAACCTGAACCTTCCTGGTTTTGAACATGCTGTAATCCCCAGAAAAGAAAGGTCTCTGTACCACGGGGCAATTGGTGTCAAAACAATTCAATAACACTTCATTGTCAAAGTACTCATGAGAAAACTATTCGTATGATTCTATAGTATGTTATTGACAAGATATAGCATGTTTTGGAAGAGAAAACATTGAAGCTAAGAGAGACAGAGAAAGCAGCTGGTAATGCTCATATTCAGCTCGTGTTTACTACACAATAACTGTGCAATGAACCAGGTGGGTGAAGAGAACAGAGAGTTATCTACAAAGTTGCAATTCAGACAAAGATGCAAACTATAAATAGCTGGGACAGCATCAAGCATTTGAAGTTGAACATTTAAAGGCACTGTTCCTTCCTCGTGGGATGTCCTCTGTTCTTTGAGGTGCTATGGGAACAGTGACAGTTTGATTTTCCACTGCTTTACACCTTCTATAGTATTTTACTGAGCAATGAAATGCAGCCAACAGTGAAGATGCAAGGAATGTGATTTGATAGCATGTGGCACCACATTTGCACAGGTATCTATGGTGATGGGAGGTGCATGTTAGAGACGAATCCCTCGGTGAACTAGAATGTAATTACTGCAGGCTTTTGAGAGTTAGTGAGCTCATTAGATTCCAGCCAATTCACCTGACAGGCAAAACGAATAATTATTATTCCTGTTTTACAGTCATGATGCAGAGAAAGGATGTGATTTGTTCTAGATCATGTGAGGGCTCTATGGTACAATCAGAAATTAAACCATTGTCTCTTGAGTCACAGATGTACCCCATATCTCTGTCTGCCTAAGAGAACAGCAATACGAAGTTCAGTATCAGCTGTAATTCTAGGTGTGTGTAGCAAGCTTTTCCTTCTAAAAGGGCAAGTTCATTATGACAAAAACTCAACCTCCTCTTCAATCTGAAACACAACTAAGAGCATACATTAGGAAATTGGGCAAATCATTACATTGAAATATCCACTGTACCAAATTCCCTTCCTTTTCTGCATCAGAGGTGGCTCTCCATGGTTAAATTCATAGGCAAAGCACTTCTAAAGAGGGACCCAAATCTGTGTTCTGACATCAGAGGATTTCTGTAAAATGGAGTTAAGAAATGCATGGAAATACAACAAAAGTATCTGAGAATGGAATAAGATCTTCAAAAGGGATGTGAAACTAAAATGTCAATGCTGGAGGTAAAATATTGCAAGGTATCAAATGGTATTTGAAGGTATTCAGACTGATAAACTTTTTTCTTGAAGAAAACTAAACAGAACACAAACTAAAGGCTCTCTAGATGGCAGAACCATCCTCTATAAAGCACTCCCAAGTAACATACTCTGCAAAAATCCTATATGCATGACATCTGATGGGGTTTTGTGCATTTCGTTTATTTTTGAAGTTTATTGCTCTTTTAAGAATGCACACTGAATTGGAGCATTGCTAAACAGCTGTAATGATTTAATTTTGCAAGGTTCATGGTCTTAGTTTTCTGTTGTGGTTAAGTAAGACTTCTAAACCTGTTGAAATCGTAAGCTCTGTTTTCGTACATGATTAGTACTACAGAGAACATATCTGAATTTATACTTATACGTATTATACCATGTCATTGAAGTGCCTACAGATTACAATTATTCCTGTTAACACCAGCCTCATCAAGGTATACAGGAAGGTGTCTAGAACATGACAGTATTTTAAGAAAAATTCCATTTCTGTTTGCACACAGTGTACCTGATACTGAACATTGAACCGTGGCCCAGGAAAACACATGCTTCGTTTTAACAAAGAATTTATGTCCCGCTAAGATTTTTCTGAATCCTCACTTCAGGATTTTGTATTAATTTAATTCTCCTCCTCTCCACATATATCCTTGAACACAAACATTGGAAGTGGTGTTTGCTGTTTTCCACAAGGAAAGGTTTAGAGAGAAAGATGGTATGTTTTGCCAGACTGACTTCTATAACTAGAAAAAACAGGTGAGCTACTGGGTTCAAGATCCTTTCTTCATGTCATCTAGAAGAAAGCAGAAAATGGCTTCATTTGCTTGAAGTGTTTTTGCTTCTCCCATCTATTGTCAGTTAATCTAACAGACAGATGTATCATGTCCCTACAGATCTCATTCCATGTAAATCCAAAGAACACCACAGTCACAACAACATTGTTTCTTTATAGCATGCTCGTGATCAAGCTGCTGTAAAGCAGCAGGCATCTATGAATCATATCTGTGTTTAGCGTCTGAAGTAAGGAGTCACGCCTCACTTACCGCCTCCACTTCTGCTGGGTCATACCAGACATTAATGTATGGATGTTGTAAGGCTTCATCTACTGATATTCGCTTGGCTGGATCAATGACTAGCATCTTTGACAGAAGGTCCCTGGCTTGACTGGCTAGAACAATGAAATCAGATAAACATAGCATTAGTACAAAACAATCATTGCCTCCAGAGGAGGGTTAATTGGGTTAGGAAAGTAACAATGATACAACCCTTTTAGAGATTGATTGTATGTACTTCTGCCCCTTGCCTTGTTATAGCAAGAGTTCTTCAGTAATCATTTTAGGTCAGACTAATTAGGAAGGTGCCAACATCAGGGCTGCATACCATAAGACCCCTACAAGCTTCAATGAGATTTTACATGTTGTATGCAGATTCCATGTAGAGGGCTGAATAATATACCCAAGAAAAATGTGCTTGAGGTGTCTGTATTATTGCCAGGATCAGAAAACGAAAGTTCACATAATGAAGTCTGAAATCATGGCATTACTAAATCAAAGTCTGAAACTTATAGGTACTCTTACGGTGGCTCAGAAAAACATCGAAACTTTACTGTATATTTAAGGTTTTTCACCTCGCCTGTTGGGAGGCATTAAATATTTCAGTGAGGCATAGGTGCCAGGCTTATCTTAGGGCATTCCATTAGAACCAATAATGTCAAGTCTGTAGCCTGGGATCAACAGATCATGGTATGGAAGTGCCTCAGAACTCCTCAAGTCTTTTTTGTTCCACATAACAAAGTTCAAATCAGTGGGACACTCCACTACAAAAATGCACAGCGTTATATATACATTGAGTTTTATGTTGCAACATCATTGATTTATTTTTCCTGATAATACATCCCATTGTGCCTATGAGGACACAAACTCATCCTTCTACTACCCAAATTGTTTTTACTGTTTAGCATTTGTAACAAATACAATACCATCTAAACCCATGTAAAAAAATTATAACAACATACATTTCTAATATTACTATCAATGTAGTTTCTAAGCTCTTCCATGCTCTAAATTATTTCCTGTGTAAATGAAAAAGAAAATGAAAGGAAAAAGAATATAAACAGATACAAGTGCAAAAATGTTATTAGATATCTCATCAGACATGGGTGAGTAGAAGTAGTATGTAATTAAACCACTAAGTTTATATTATGGTGAAATATTTAGGCAGGGCATGGGATGATACAATGATGTACAATCAGAATTTTTTTAATGCACTATTTCTTGTTCTGTGACTATATCTTAAAAACTGGCATTCAGTATGCTCAAATGCATGTGCTTCCTGTATCCAAAAGATAACAGCACTGTTTGACAGTCAGTTATATTAATTTGCTCCAAATCCAAGAAAATTCCATTATTCAATTTTATTTTAGTAGAAGTATTAAATTCCATGTATCCAAAAGCATCTGCTCAGACCTTTCACTTTGCTCCCAGAACCAAGACAGCAGCCTTGCTATGAAACAGTTGTTAACTGGAAGAGCATTCTGGGTAATGTAATGACATGCACATTGCAAGCAATTGAAAACTATTACATGCCACCGTAGTAAGCTGGCCCAAGTACTCAAGTGGTGCAGAACTGATACACAGTACAAGTTTGCAGGGGTTCCAGAGCTGTGATGAGAAATTCTTTCTATACTAAACACACATTAATCACTCTTCCCAATTGAAGGTCAATGCCCTGTTCAAGTAAAACAAGACTTCAATATATGATTAAAATAATTGCAACTTATATTTTACAGATGTATATCTAGGCGCACTGTAATTAAGTTAGTGCTCTACTTCACATATCCAAACCAACTCACTGCATTTCTCAAAAGAAATCCACCAATAACAGATACTAATCCTCAGCTATGTCAAGACCATTTTGTCTGACATCATTGCTAATTTCTTTATATTGTCTAGTAAAGGTAGAGCTATGAGGCAGGCATCTGGCTGAACTGATGTTTTTCACCTAAAACAAAAGAGTACCAATGCTGAGATCTTCTAATGGAAGTTCTACTGTTCCTTCGTGTTGCGAGTTGAAGAATGAGAGTAAAGGAACACCTCAGCTCCTCATGGTACAGAAATACTACACAGAAAACCATGGGGATATGCTCAACATATCAGTGATAATGTATGTTCCCTTGGCTGCCCAAGCACCAGGGTCTCCAAAAATCATTTCCAAAAGCTGCCTCTCAGCTGAACAAAACTCATGCAATCATTGGGTCTGCAATTAACTGCATTAAAAGGGAGGGCAACTAGAAAGAATAAAAATTGAAAAAAACCCCTTCGTTGCATCATAGCTGTTGACATGTGAACCATGTCCCTTTGTCAGACATACCTTTGAGTTTGTTGTGTTCTGAGTCAGCTGGGAAGAGAGAGTCTGGAAAAAGTTTGGGGAAAGTGAGGCCAGCGTACTTAGGTCTGTTCTCAACGTAGTTCCGTACTGTTGGCTGCAGCTTCTTCATGAATTCTGGACAGGGTGTTCCCAGCTGCTCAATAACTTTATTCCACTGATCAATATCTGAACATCAGTAGTTAAGGAAAACAAACCGCAAACCCCAGTGTAGTCTCCTGACATTTCTATTTGAGTGTTCTCTGGGAATCCTCAGAGGTGTTTAACTCCCTTCATAACATATTTGCATTCACTGTCTTTTTTCATCATTATGCCTCCAGGTCTTAGAGCCTGCAAAAGGCAAAACCCTCAGAACCATACTTACTTGAGGGCGTTATGCAGCCCTAAACCCACCGCCACCATGGGAAAACACGTAGCTTCCTCTCTTTGGGTCAACACTTGGTAGCTTTTTTATTTTTAACTTGCAATAAAATGACTTGCACTCCCTTTTTTTACATGCAGGTAATTGCCTCTATGACAGCTTAGCTACATGGGCACAGCAGGAAAGAACAACATGTTCACATGCCCTCTCTGTTCGATCTGTAAAGAGTGAGACCCAACTCGCTCAAAGGAGTTCCGCACAGGACAGAAGTCACCTTCAAATCACCTGCTTCGCACTTTTATGCTTACTCTTTTCTTTATTGGTGCTAATTTTGCTAAAACCACCCAACCTGCAACCCCTCAAAAGCAGTTTGTTTGATGTTATAAGAATGCATTGGGACTCATTTTCTACAGACAAATGATGCCTCAGGTAACCGCAAATGTGACAGCTACATTGCTAAACTGTTACTGACTAATAAGAAACAAGCTGTCACACTTAAGAAGAAATTGTATTACAGGCAGTTTGTACTTGGCTTTATTTGTTTTGGTGTTGGTTTTTTTAGTTTTCTTTAGATAACACTTAGGCATCTGATAGTTGTTACGTAGCTCTTCCAGTCATGGACCGAACAACCCTTACTGTGCAAAACCCAATTAAATAATTTAAGCAAATGTCTATAGAATCAGTACCATCTCTGCATCACACTGTCTAATTCACAGTGCTAAGAATCTGATAACATAAAAAAAAAGAAAGAGTACATGCAGCCATGGGTACATTGATGCTAAGAAACGTGATGAAGGGAGTTTCATTAAGAACATACTGGAAATAAAAAGCTTTTGAAAGACAAACATTCAAAGCATTTCAGCACAGAGTCAGGGATTTTAAAATTATTCTTCTAAGCTATTATTGTCATAAGTGTCATAAGTGTGGAGGAGTTTCCCAAATACTAAAGACAGTTCCTCACAATCTAGGAGAAAAATCAGGTCAACATAATGAAGATAACAAGAAAAAATAAATTCAGGCAAAAAGCAGCTGTTTGGTGCAGTAGCAATTTCAGATTTTCAAAAAAGTGTTTTAATTTAGGGAAATGGAAACTTAGTATTTTCACATGCTTTGAAAATTCAAGACAGAATTTGCATTCACCTTAGCTGTCTTATTTGAACAAAAAACAAATAATTAATTTTAAAATTGCAGCTTTACTAGTCAAAAGTGTTCAGAGGAATGAAAACAATTTAAACATATGCTTTAAGAATGCTGAAACAGTGTTTTGAATATTTTTAATTTCAACTGAGAAAGGTCTCTAGAAATAACAGTGGTCTGTAAAGATTGCTCTGAATAAGTTTCATTATTTAAACTGAATCAAAGATTTAAGTAGAACAATCACTCCCACATACACTCTCCATAGGTTGTATGTATCTTGTGTTGTCCATGAAAAATGTTTTTCTCAACAGAAAACTAAAGAATTGCAACAACGATAAAGTTATCCAGAGCTGCTCAAAGGGTAGCTTGAATATTTCATTAAATATTTTATTAGAAAAGAAAGTGTATTGACATTTTAAACTTGTATTCGAGTTATCATACCTCATTGCTGGCTGGCTGGACTATTCCAGAACCAGGTCTTTCTGAATAACTTGAAAGTACAGAATGTGTGAATGCTTTGCAGACAAGAGGAGAGAATACAAAAACCAAGGTGCTGTTAGTTGTGCCAAGAGAAGCTAAATGGGTCAGAAAGCCAAGCTATAAAAGCGTCACCAGAAGCATTACCTGTGCAGATTGAGAGATGGCCATTTGATAAACAGGGAAGGCCAAATATAGCACTTGCTTCAAAGCAGATGTTGGAAGTGCACATTTGTACAGAGCAGGTTAACCATCTCTCAGGCATTTAATGAAGGCCAAAAAGAGAGAGATCTTTGGGATTACAGAATGTTGTGGGACTTGGACGTGTTGAGAGGGAAGATGTAATAAGATGTTGTGGATGTGTGTGATAAGGGAAAAGTGTAAAAAGACCCCAGAATAGGGCTTACATGTCAGGAACCAGTGTCAACGGTGATGGAGAGGGAAGTAGGAGAATCCTCATGCAACAGGGCAGTGCCTGCTGCACTCATTTCTTCTAAGCTGACAGAAAGGCTCTCACTAAGAGAAAACAGACAAGCAGGCAACCACCCACAGCTGGAAGATTTTAAGAGATGGAAGAAGCTTCATGAGTCATCAGTGCAAAGACAACAGCCAAAGCCAGGGGAGCTGGCAGAGCCACCGTGTTTCACTCCTTGACTAGCCTTGATTTGCAGGAGGGCAGCACTGGAGCTTTGGCATCCCTGGATTGCATCAAGGGCCAAAAATGACAGGCTTTACGTCACGGCAACTTCATGGACTGGTTTTGACTAACTGAATGATCCAAATGGCTAATTGTGCTTCTTTACTGCATTATTTCTGACTTATTTTGCTCAAATACTACCAAAACCCTTAAATAAAATATATTCATTTGCTGTCTTACACACACACACACAAATTTATGTGACAGAGCACTCAGGACCTGTTTTTGTCCTGATAACATCAATAGCAAAATCACACCCAGCGAGAGCAGGTGGAGACTGACCATTTTTCAGTCAGATGGACAATTCTCTCTACTACTGTTTCTCAACTTACCTAGGCCTTACTAACACTGGATTATGTTCTGAAGGTCAAATACATGAAAATGTGCAAGAATCTAATAATGTTCTTGCTGAGTACTGGTCTGGCTCTATTTCACTGGTATGTTTTATACAGTCACTGGTTGTAATGTGTCTGTGGCGCACCTGATGATAAGAGGCTGCACTCATCAACTTATGAGATAAACAAAAAGTTTTGAAAAAATTCTGAGTTCTACTTACTGAAGCAAAGAGAAGAAACTTCCTCTAGCTGACGGTCAGAATTAACTTCAGGAATAAACAGGAAGAGCTGGAGATCTGTGTGTGGTCACAGGGCCACGATCTCATTGCAATCAGAGAGACGTGGTGGGACAGCTCGCATGACTGGAATGCAGTCATGGATGGCTATGTACTTTTTGGGAAGGACAGGCCAGCAA
>VZSC01005210.1:0-27623 GCA_013398225.1 Steatornis caripensis
TCCAACCCCTACCATTCTGTGATTCTATGATCTTAAAACAGAGCTATTGGAATGACTAGGTAGGTCAGCTGCTACAAGGAGGAGTAGCCAAAGTTGCTGGAGCTTGCACAGGGAAGCGCAGTTGTTGCTCAGCCCCTCGCTGCAGTGGGTGCCTTGCTCTCTTCAGTGTAAAGCTTTGTCTCCAATTCTGTAGCCAGGTCCTTAGGGTAGCAGGACTCAAATGCCTGCAGAAGCCTGAGGGTATGTCTTGACAACACTGCTTAGCTGGTCTAATGGCTCCCCGGTGTTGACAGGGAGCAGCCCGTCGCACCTCCAGTTGTGCATTTCCACCTTGGTAAGGACTCTTGCTGAGCTGATTCAATTTACTGACCTTGCAGAAACCATGAATGTGTGTGTGCGTGTATGGGGAGGGAGGAGGGTCAGGTTAGGCTTTGGATAACTCAGCAAGGGATGGGATTAAATGGCATGGGTGGATGTGGAGGGAGCAGGACAGCAATAAGGTGCCAGATTTTCTGAACCTCATGGTCCCACCCTGCCTTGACTGAGCAATTCCGCCCCTTTCTTTACACTGGCGCTAGCGTGCAGCTGACCTGGTGATGAGTCACTCCAGCATGACAAATTGGTAGAAAATTAATGGGGTTTCGGGTGTTAAGGGTGTGTGTCTGTCTTGCGTTCCCACATGGCTCAGAGCAGGGTTAGGCAAGCACGAGAGCTGGCGTAAGGACGGAGATGGGGAACATGCAACCCGAGGTGGGAAGGCGGGTGGGATTGCAGCAGACAGCAATTAAATTGGCTTGAGCTGTTGTTTTGTGGCAGCCTGAGCCAATTTTGGGAGCGGCTTAAGCCCAAGTGTAAGGATACAGTTAAGTACTCTTCCAAATGAAAGTGTTTTCCTCAGTAAGTCTAAATATTAGCATTGTGTAGTTGTTTTTCCTGATTTCACAAATACTCATGTGAAAAATTTCTTAATGTTGTATGTATTTACAGCCAAGGAGGCAGCTCTTTACAACTGTATCCCATTACCTGCTAGTCACTTCTGCGGCTGCAGGGGCAGTGCCTCTCGCTAAGAGGTTTCTGCTAAAAGCCCTCTGGTTGCCTCCCCATTTGGAGTAGGGTAATGCCAGAAAGGAGACCATGTCTTCTGGAGAGCTGGCAATGGAAGCAGAGTTTTCTCTTACAAACGTGTCTGGGTAATATTTTTGGCAGTCGCCTTCCTCTGTGTGTTGCTTTGTGTGTTCTCAGTTGCTGTAGAAAGGAGGAATCACTCCCTAACCGCATCGGAGCGCTGATGTCCATCAGGTCTCTGCAGAGCCTGGAGCAGGTCGACTGAGATAGCGTTTCTGTGCTGCGTGTACCAGGGGATGCTCAAAAATACAGCACCCTTCCGTGGCTCTGCACTGGCCCTCAGAGCATGCCTGGCTGCTGTAATCTCTGAAGCCCAGCATCAGGGTCCTCTCTTATCTCTCCTGCCAGTGTGTATTGATCTCTGGGCAGATCTGCAAATGAATGGCCACAGATGGGAAAAGCAAGGGGAGATAAGGGCTTCCTTTGTGCCTGTAACTACCACAAGTGCCATTAAGGACATGCCAAGACCTTAATGAAATAGTGCTGCATACTTTCTCCCTGTGCTGGGGCAAGCCAAAGAGGATGGGAGCATGGTGCCCTGTCTTGTTTCATCCAGGGTCTCCATCCAAATAACAGCCATTCTCTCCTTACATAGTGCTCCAAAACCAGTGGAAATGGCCTCAGCAGCCTGCCACGTCATTTTGCCCAGGAATCTGCTGGCCCACAAAAGCTGCTAAACATAATCGTGAAGTCCCCAAACCAAACATTCATAAAGGAAGCAGCAATATCTGAGGCACTTTGTTCAGGGGCTGATTAAAAAACAAAATCCAAAAATGTCGGTGGGAATGTTTTGCTGCTTGCAGTATGCTTTGCATCAGGCCATGGGCCCAGGTGTTGCCGGGTCTTGTGGAAACGACGCATGTGACTTCGGAGCTGCATGCAGCAGCAGTGCACGGGGACGTCTGGACTATTTGGGGCTCTTGTTACAGCAGGCGGAAAGCAGTGTTGCAGGAATGAAAGCAATCCTTTTTCTAACTACTCACGAATATATGCCATACATTTCTCCTTTTGGTACCCTGTAACTGCTCACATCAAGCTATAATGAGGAACCGAATGGACAGCCAGGTAAGTAGTGCAGCCGCATGAAATCTCACCCGGCAGCTCATTATATGAAGCTTGTGCAGAATGTGATGTGTTGGCACCACGGGGATACTTGGGTCTGGATTCACTCTTCACCCTGTCTTCCTCAAGGCAGCTGCAGATAGGCTATTGAACTTTCTCCTCATTAATCAGAATAATTTTGAAGAAAAAATAAGGGGCTCATTTCCTATCCATTCTTCCCCTTAGTTCCTTAATTTACAAACAGCTTTATTTTGAGCTTTTCCTGTTTCCTGCCTCCTTTATGAGGCACCATTCAATGACTGCTACTTATTTGGTAGTGATATGTGACTCACAAAGTGTCTGGAGTTTTGCTTTGTAAAGCGTTTAGATGGGGAGTAAAAAGCAAGAGAGGAGGGCCTTGTTTTTAAACAGGATTTGCTCTGCTGTAATTTGATCAAACTCCAGGTAAATGGACTCAGTTGTTCCAGGTGGAGGAGGGAAACATGTACTGCTACAGTCATCTTTGCGGTTTACATTTTTAAGTGAAAATAAATGCATCTACGTAGGGAACATATACATCTTCCTTTACTCCAACCTCAGAATCTTTAATTACCTTCACAGCCCTGCTGTGCAGCAATAAAATGCTATTATCCTCACTTCATTTCTTATCTGCAGATAAGGAAAGAAGGCAAGGGAGGCAAAGGAATAGCAGAACCCAGGCCCAAGACAAGAGGTTTACAACCCCAAAAGAGCAGACAGAGGCTTGGTGTCTAAGCGAACCGCAGCAAATCTGCGTGCCGAGTGGAGAATTTTCTACTTTTCCAGCAAAAATGTGAAACAGAGAGGCCTGCCTTCTACCTAGGATTTCATTGCATGAATCAAAGACATTTGGAAGAATCCCTGTCCTCTTCGGATCCAGAGTTTGTGTATATGTCATAGGGAAAGGAGTCATACACAGTTATTCAACGAAATTATTTGGGCTCACGGTGACCTCCGTGTAGGTGGAGGAACGAATGAAGCACAAAAAGGGGTTTGGGTCTAAGAAAGCCCCTGAGCTGCCTGGCATGGTGAGCACTGAGGGGCTTTTAGAGGCCTGGGGAACTCTAATTTTACATAACTGTTTAAAGCAATTGAAACAGTGGTTAAACCCCAAAGGCTTAAAGCTCCTTTTGATTCTAAACTCCCCCGGAGCTGACACCCGAACACATGTGCTGTGGCTTAGGGGCCGAGACCCTGGTTCTGAATGGAGACTTGCATTTCAAGTTCACCACCCAAGGCTGGTGACTTCTCACTTAGGTTGGCATTATTTGGCTTGGTTTCATTTTTTCCTTACTTTCTCTTTTCTTTATCCTCCGCCTTTGAATGAACCTTTATGAACTAAAAATAATTGCTCCCTTTTAATGCAAATCAAGCAAGAGATTTGAAAGGATTGCTGCTTTTGATGCTGCAGTAGGCTAGGTATATGCCAGGACCAGTTGCTAAACTCTGTAACGTGATACAGTGGGTTTTTTGTTTTGGTTTGGGTTCTCTTTTAACATATACACATACACACAATACAAAAGGAAGAGCAATTGTACCCATTTCGGGTTTGTTGGGAGCCTTCTCAGGGTTGTTTCTTTATTAAGCAATGAATCACAAGGTGCTAGGAGTAAACAACCTGCACTTTGACTCTTGATGGGGCAAAACATTTGTCTTATTACTACATGCTTTCAACTAGATTCCCAGTATTTCTAAAATATCCAGTCTGGTATTAAAGGCAGAGCACAAAGCAGAGTGCGAGTGTGTTCTTCACGAGGAAGCTGTCGAGCTATTTGCTGATGAAATACTGACGAGGCTTCTTGGACAGGTCGCATTAGGATTGCATGATAGGAAATGAAAACTCTCTTACGGCTCTGAAGCCGGCGCTCAAGGAACTTGGTTTGAAATGGCTAAGCACCTATCCAGAAGAAAACCAAAGGCTGCTGCCAGGAAGGAGGTGTTGCATCTAGTTCCCAAAATATGTAGCAGATTTGTAAGGCACTGCTGAGGTCATGGGCATTATTAGGAGGTGACGGGCAGCTGTGTGCTTTCGATTCCCCTTATCAAAAGGGATTTGGGTTTATTGCAGAAGTTCTGACAGCTCAGCAGTATTTGCTACCTTATTGCACCTACTGCAAAAGGTCAGTCCGTTCTGGCTCGGGCAAGCGCTCTTCAGCCTGAGTCCTCCTGACAATAAACTATAAATGTTTTGTCTATCAGAAGGTGATGATAGCTTGGTATTGCACAGTTTTCCTGTGCTACTGGAAATCTTTTTGTTTATATAGACTCCTCTGTCTCCAGGATTTATCAGCCTGGCAGCAATTATAAACAAAACCCCATGGGTATGGGACTTTCTCCGAATGTTTCCAGAGAAATGTTAAAATGCATTTGTTTTCTCGCTGAAGAGTCACAGCTCATTATTCCGAGCTCATGAGGAAAAAGTGGCCAGGGAATTAAAACTTAAATCTCCCTCTGCCATTAAAATCGGAGGATATTCCCCCAGGAGTGATCCCATGGGACGCGCTCCCGCCTCTGCCACGCTGCTGCGGGGAGCTCCCGCGCAGGGAGGTGCCCACACTCCCTGCCTGAACGGAGCCCGGCGTGCCGCAGAGGGGACCGTCACACCCAGCGCTTCTGCCTGGCCAACTTCTTCACCAATTTCTATTTGGCAGTGACAGGGAGGAGGAAATCATCTACTCCCAGAGCCTTAGCCTATTTATATATCTGAGACTGAAGGCTTGAATATATAAATATGGGGTCTGTTAAGTGAACTAGCACCAGAGCCTTGTTAGACACTGTCACCAGCATATCCAGTAGCTCTAATATCTAATAAATGGGTACTTGCATTGTGTGGGAGTGAGAAATTCCAGCTGTTAATATCCTGGAGCCTGTGTAAAATACGTATACCATACTGTTCAAAAAGTGGTCTCCAAGGGGCTTGAGGAAAGAGTGGAAAGTGTGTAGAGTTGCCACCTGAAGGGATGGTGTCGTGGAACCAGAGTACCATAATGATGATTTCATTGTGCAACAAGCTGAAAGTACTCTAACGAAGCCATTACTAGGAGAAATCACGCCAGTGTTAAGTGCTTTGCTAGCACTGAAGTGCCAAATGCGTGCAATCTGTGATACTCTGAAGAGGTGAGCAGATCCAGGTGCTGATCTTGGTTGTAAGAAAGAGCTGAAGAGCAGAGTTATACTCATACTGCCCTAACCAGTGACCTAGGAGAGGAGAGGAGGATTAATGCTCCCTTCTGCTTATTTCAGACCCTGTGAGTATTGCATTTGTTGCCACGTACCACTAGACTATTGAGAGGAGGACTCTCTGTCCCAGCTCCCACCTATTCCTTAAATTTCTAGGAGGCATGGGTCTAACTCCTTTCTCAGTTGGAAGAAGAGTTGAGGCCAGTTCTCCAGATGTCTTGAATCAATGTCTTAAACGGAAGGCTACCGTGTTAAAGGCTGCAGTAGGGTTTCTATGGTCTTCAGGAGCTGGCTTGGGGCTGTGAAACTCAAAGAAGCAGAAGTGAACCTTCCTTCTGCTAAAGTCTGGGAGAGGGGAAGAATTTTGGAGACCAACTCTGTTGTCCATATTTTCTGTGGGATCATTCTGGCAACTTCATGGTGCATGGGCAGGAGGCCTGGGTTTCTTGAGGGGATCACATTTCAGACATGTGGCCTCATGCTGCTGGTGGAAGAGGTGATTCAGCCCTTCTCTCTGCCTTGGCCACAGATCCCAGTTCATCTCTTTTTGCCTCAAATCTCACCCTTATACAAATTCAGGCAACCTGGCACAGCTTGCTAGCCTGATGTCTAGGGGTTTCTGAAGTGTGTGTGGAAAGGGAAGTTTTCTGAGAAATTAACCTGGGCAGACTTGGAACAGAGCAGCGCTGGTTGCAGGGTCACAAAATCCAAAATAAAGTGATGGGGACACCTCACTGCAGACAGACAAGGTTAGAGAGGAATTCAGGACTGACCATTCCAGCAGTGGCCTACAGCGATGCTGGATGAGGAGAGGCAGCAAACACCAGCCATTACTTTCCGGCAATTCCAAAGATGTACCTGCAAGCGCAGTCTGATTATAGCCATGTAGTTCCTGACCCCATAAAGTGCAAATTATCCCATGTGTGATGGAAAGTGCCTTCAATTCATCTTGTAGGCAGTGAAGTATTTTCAAGATCTGGCCCTGATATACTGGCGGGGTTTTGCTGCATCTTAAGTGCATGATTTCAATGAACTGGATGTTAGCAAGTGTATTTTGTGTATTTCTAACAATGCCTTCTGTGTGCTGGTGGAGAATTATTATTCTCCTCCATCCACTTAAATTCTGTTTCTCTTTCCATCTGTTTCTGTTTCTAGTTAAGAAAGAATGATAATTTTTTTTTCCTTAACACTTTTCTCAAAAGTTAGAAAGTAGATTTCTCCAGCCGTTCATCAATGCTTTGTTTCTGTCCCCACCAGCCTCAGCTCACTCAGTTGTGAGTAGAAGGGCATGTGTTGTCAGATACCCAGCAAAAGGAGACATACATAACCCAGAACCTAATAAAACAACAAATCTAGCATGCCCTCCTGGTCTGCAATCCTTCAATAGGCTCCCTTCATTAAACATAAAGCCATGTGTTTCTCAAAACAGATCACATCCCTGGTGCCACGGTGTGGTATGTGTTTCTCTCATTGTATTTCATGAGGCTTTTTTAATTCACAGCAACACAGTTTTTACTCTTACAAGGATTCTTGAAAAATTACGAAAACAAACCCCAACAAAAAAAATACAGTCAATACTGATATCTGTGAGAGCTGTAAACTACCTAAGATTGATCTGAGCAGCAGTACTTGCAACTAACCTTGACCTCTCAGCTTTATTCCCTGCAGTGTCTGCAACAGCCCAGCTATACCTTACTTCTTCGGGCGTTTTTGTTGCCCAGGTGAAAATCCCAATTAAGTTCAGTGGCTCCGGTGGCGTTGTTCTGGATTTATACCGGGCTACCCTAGAGCAGAATCTAACTGTGGGCTTCCTGCGTGCTCCCGCTGCCTGGGCTGCGTTTCCATGGCACAAGCAGTGATGGAGCACCCAGGAGGACTGACAAGTCACAGAAATCTTCTATTTGTATTCTGCCAGCTCACCCCAGCGCTGCTGTTTCTATTTCACTACTCTTTTAAAGCAAAGGCTAACAAGGTTATGGCCACAAGCCTCTAGCTGGTGTTCGGGCTGCTTGGGTAACTAACAGCACTAGCAAGTAGAGGATGCTGATGGAGTTTCTTTATATTCTGTTAAAGAATGAATTGTTGCAAGCAGGGGGAGAAAACCAAGCTGTCTTGTAGAACAGGTCCGTACCTTGCTGTTTGGATATTTTTAACAATAAAAACAGCTCTTTAGAAATGAGTGTGGCGGATCGTACCCACTAAAATTGCTTTCTTTATTTTAAGGTGAAAACACCATATAAAGCTGCACATGTGATTCGGGGAGAGGTGGGAGGTAAAATACATTGCACTTCATTAGAAATGTTGCTTTTCATTTACAAGCACATGAGAACAGTTTTTCAATAGCTGGACTCTGTTTTCTATGCACAGCTCTCCTAATAGTATCTCAGTGGGCCAAAATTTCTGCTGAATTAAATGATCGCAGTCAGATTGACTCCAATAGTGTCTTGGTCTTTTACACAAGTGCAACATTTGCCCAGCTGTTATAAAAATATCTGCAGCGTTTATTAATCTAATAAATTTGTAAATAAAAAAAGAGCCATAAACTAAAAGAGTCGCTAATTAACCACAGAGCTGGAAAGTTAAAGTAGTTACTGCGGGCTGAGTCTCAGTTATGCTGACACGAGCATGAAGTAATTTTACTGAAGTCTATGCTGTTACCTCAGACTTTCCCCACTCTATCCGTTACCAGAATTTGGTTCAGTCTGCGTAATTATCCGGGCTTAGCTTCAGCTCAGTGACACATCTCCACCTTGCAACCAATCCTTTCACTTTTGTGAAAGTCTCTTTACTTCAGAACAGTACCATTTTGGTTTCCATTTAAAAAGAATTAAAGATCCAATTATGCAAATTAATTTTAAAAGCTTTATCGCCAATCTTCTGGGAGAAAGGTTATTGCATAATGCTTGCGACAGACTTAAAACAAGGGTTCTTTGGCTTTGATATGCATCCCGGTGTGACACTCGCCTCTGCCTCCTGTCACATGACTGGCAGCTGAACGGGAGATTTCAGGCAGGTCAGGGACCTGACCTGGAGGAACTCTGCACCCTGCCAGCCCCGTGGACCCCTGTTCTCCAGGAAAAGAGCTGGGCTTGACTCATGACAGCGGAGCAGAGAGGATGGAGGAAGGGAGAGGGATGGATTGGAGTACGACACAGGAGCCCCCGGAGCACCCCAGACACATAGGGGTGGCCGCTGGGCTCTGTGGTTTGGCTGCAAGGCTCAGAGGTTGAACCTCTGTCCTGTTCTGCTGAGGATTTAACAAGGGGTACCAAAAGGAAGCAATTACTTTGGAACGGGGTAGAGCTTAGCTCAGGAAAAGCATGTTCAATCACGAGCTTATGTTATTTAAGCTTTAGAAATTATCCACTGCAAATATTAGGCCAAGACAGGGAGGAGAAGGGACGTGATAAAAAAATATTTGCAAGCAGCGTGTGCTCTCTGTGATGAGCAGGGCTAGCTACCCTTCCACTCATTTCTGTCTGACGTGGGGAAGAATGTTCACACAGGGATGCAAAGCTTGGAAACTAGCTGGAGGAAAGTTCATCGGCTGTGGAAGCCACCCCCACCCTTCCTTGCACCCGCCCTTCCTCATATCCAGTGTCTCCCTAACAGTACATGAAAGCTGTGCAAATGGCAGAAGAGTTGCTTCTCACTCGTTCCAGCAGGCTGTGGAAAATCATAGGTCACAGAGGACAAACGGGTGCTGGCAATAAGCATCTGTATCATGGAAACTACAAAAATAGCGCCATGTTGCTGCTGAAGCAAGGAAACCAGAGGTGAGCAGGCCTGGAGGTGGATTGCACATGGGGGACATGCGGCCCTTGCAGAGCCCCAGAGGAGTCAGCGGGGACCCTCTCTGGGCAGAGCACAGAGATGAGATTTCTCAGCAAGAGCTGCGCTGTGAAGCTCAGAGCAGGAATGAAACTTCTGGGAGTTCGAGTGCCTTCTATACTTAGTCCAGGAGAGAGGGGGCGAGGGGAGCGATGCCTCCACGGTGCCAGGAGCACGAGCAGCTTCAAGCAAAATCTGCTCTAAGTATCTGCGGAAAACCTTCGCTGCACTTTGGCTGGCTGTGATCTCCGCAGTCATAAAAGGACTTGCTTTCTCGCATGGCATTTGGCGTCCTCATTGCATACTCATCAAGAAACCACTCATCAGCTTTCAGACATGAACCCGAACAGCGCAGGGCAACGGCTATCTGCAGCAGCTCAATAAAGGACTAACGTGTTGAGCTACACGGGAGCGGAGAAGGATGGTCCTGGGTGGCATGATGAGGACCACGCGGGTAGTGCCTTCGCTGACTCTCTATGCCTGCATGTTAACAAGCCAGTGGTGAGCGAGCACTTGAGGAAGACGAGCTTACGGAGAGGACTGGAAAAAATGAGTTGTGGCCTTGTTGTGTTCACAGAAATCTTCCCTTGTAGCTATATACATTAAAGGGTGAAGAAAGAAGCAGGATCTGGCAACTGTGCTCCTACGCAGAACACTGCGCTGGAAGTGCTTCTCAAAAATGGGCTGGCTCTTACCCTTCCCTCTCTGGACGTTGAGTGGAGTAAACCTGTGGAGTAGCTCTGGTTATTTCACACGGATGTGAGTGATAAGATGTTGAGGTCACTACACCACCGCGTGTGTTTGAAGTAAGCTGAGGATTTTAGAATGGAAAGTGCCTTCCCTTGAGTTTTACCTTTTTAATTCTGTCACTTGCTATAAAGCAACTGCAAAGAAAAGAAGAAATATATGTATTTACAGGCACCTGTAAATCTCAAGCAGAAAAGATTCAGCAACATTTCCAGAAAGAATGACTCCGAACATCCTTTCAGTATGTTGCTTTGTATACACTAGCTTGCTCTGTAGGCCACTGTTGCCATAGACAACTACAACTGTTGTAGTAATAGCCCTCAACACCCTACAGCATAACATAATGTCATAGCGTTTGAACAAGAGGGGTCTCAGGAGCACCTTCTGCTGGGATCACTGAGTGTGCTTCTCCAACGGAAAATCCATCCAGCCGTGGATGCATCAGGAAGGTTTGGGGTAGAGGCAGAATAAATATTTCTGCATTAATTCCCCTCATTTTTGGAAAGGAAAACATGATTTTGCAGTAAGCAAGGAATGTTGTGGGGAGAATGGGAAGCTTTACATGACAAATTTTACTTCATCAGTCTTGTAGCAGTGCCACAGGGGCTGTTGTCTCAATGAGCATCTCCACTGGATCCCTGACAAAGCTATTTAATATACCCAGTATTCTGCTTAGCTGACTGAAGACAGGGGGGTAGGGTCCTTGATGGGCTGCAGTGTCTCCGGTTGTGCCTGGGTCTGGAGGTGGCACAGCCATGGTCCCAGGGGCCTGAGTGCAAAGATGGCATTGCTTGGGCTCCTCAACGACTCGCATCATTTATACTCCTGAAGATGCTGTTAAACATCTTTCCCATTGTTCATTCAGAGACCTCAAAAATTACCCAGATTATAATTAAACACATTCCAGCATAAATGAAGAATCAAGACTTAAGAATTTACAGTGTTATAAGGTACATGAGAAAGTATCTTATTTGCAAATACCTGCCCCTGTTGGTCAAGTTCATACAGAATCCCCATTACAGTTGGAGGCAGGTAGCTTCCAGTGCAGTTCCAGTTCCATCCGGAAGTCGTCAATCATCTGACACCCATACACTAGCCACTCCCTTGGGACAGCTTGCTAAATATGTCTTACCATGAAACAACCAAACTGCCTAAAACATGAAGACGGACATCAACACTCTGTAAATATTGGCCAGTGTAGAGCTGAAATTTAAGGCAGCAGAGAAAAGAGACTATCCAAGACACTGCAGAGAGACCTGGGCTTTCTCAGAGTTGATTGAGGCCAGAGACTGAAGCTGGAGAATTAAGACGAAGCCATTTAATTAATCTGAAAGACCTGATGCTCCTTGCTCTTGTCCTTATTCTGACTTTGCTGAAGTTGATGCTATATTGTAATAGCCAGAGCAGGAGGGTGAGTCAGGATCCACTTTGTTCAACACAAAAGGAGTGAGCAGAGAGGAGGGTGCCTGGGCAAGCTGAAGTGGGACACCAGAAGTCCAGAAAATGAAGAGCAGATCCAGCAGAGAGGGAATCAAGCTTCTTCCTGACATTGTTGGCTCAAGACAGTAATGGCTTCAAACAGATGAGAGCTTTCATTCTCTTGCTTTCCTTTCGGGATGAACTGTAGATGAGCAAATCAGTCTGTCACTAATGCTTCCACTCCTGGTGTTGACAGGTTTAGTTGATTTTTTTGAGCGTTGGGTTTTGTTTTCCTTTTTTTGGTTGTTGGTTTTTTTTTTTTTTGCGTTTGTGTCCAAACAACGAAAGGACTAAAGCAAACTCCAGCACAGCATGTTTGGAAGTGGTTCGAATACACTGAAGATCAAAGGGAGATGCTGCCCAGTGTTTGATGTACACTTGGTTTTAATTCAAGGTTAAAGAAACAGTGAAAACAAGGATGTACAGAGTGGCCCCTATTGAGAATGCATCTGGGAGGTGAAGGGAGAGACATTCTCCCTAGAACCCCATAAAACTATGCACATATGCTTCTCCCTATTGTTAATCCCTTTTGCTGATGGGATATGGAGGAGATTTTATACAGTGGTGCAAAATGGAAATCTATTGCAGGAGGAAAGAGTGCTGCAATCCCAGAGGGACTCTTATGTTCAAAACAAAATACAACAATGGAGTTAATTAGCATTGCATGGTTCACAAAATCCCCTCGAGGGGATCTTTCTCTGTTCTAAATCATCACTTGTATGTGAGATGGAAAAGCTCCCACTGAGTAGGCCCCTTCCACAAACTTTTAATAGATATTACCACGGTTTTTCATCATTTGCCATTGGCTTTGAGAAAGGTAACAGCTGAGCCAGGGCTATTCAGAAGCATTAACCAGCTGCATGTTAATACAGAAATACTCTCCTGCTCCTCCCTACTGCCTGCAAACCTCACCACCACCACCAGCACCACCACCAAATTAACGCTTTCCTGTCATGCTTTTCTCTGCCACTGTGACACAGATACACAGGCCGAGGGTTTAGTAAATGTAGACAATTAAGCAAGGGAGGACCTCACTATGATTATTTGAACTTTACTTGTGTGTAGATGAAGGTACCCGAACCAGATCTTTGACACACCATGTCAGAACCCATCTGAAGGGACAGGTCCTGCTCCAAAGGACTCACCACTTCCCAGTGCCAGGGAGAAGGGCAAAAGGCCAAATGGAAGGACCTTGCCCCAGGAACCCCACAGAAATTAAACCCATGCCTCCAGACTCCCACGCCTGCTATTACTCTCAGAGCCTGTTGGCACAAGACTCCCAGCAAGCCCAACTATATTCTCACTGAAACACCCTGCACCCACACAGCACAATTCCCAGCGGGTATTAATGCTGGAGACAATCTGTGCTCTGCTCATTTATAGCGCAGAGTGAGTGAGGATTAACGCTTCTCTGCTGGTTTGATTGGCCTCCAGTCACCTCCCCACTCTGTTTCGTGTCATGCCAAAACTGATCAGTACCTGCACATCCTCTACCCATTTGCAATATGCTGGCCAGATGGCCAAGTCTGTGTTTCAGTGCAGACTTGCACTCGAGTGCAGCTTGCTCACAACTGCAAACTGCTGGAATCGACAGCAAAGCTCCACTGTCGACATGACTGCACTGCCTGATGCACCGCTCTGCCACTGATTCTGCATCTCCTTGTCTCCTGGGGAGAGCCAGGGAGCCCTGAAGAAATACCACAATATGGCAATCATTGTAAAAAGCCACGACTAACGAATTGTTGGAGCAGGAACATGTCGGGGCACCTTGTAGCTCTCAATCAAGAGCTTGGAGCTGAAGTACTTTGTAAGGGAAGAAGTCAGACTCTGGCAGGGTTTCTGCTACCTGCCAAATTCTGATGGGTGAGAGGGGGGTTTGTCATGGGCCACTCCTATGAAACTATGTTTTATTATGATTGCGTCATGTTAGTCGAGACTGCTGAATACTTTGGGACTGGCAGGGTATCCGGTAAGGAAGACCTAACCATGGAATGCTAGTAAGCCAGGGGGAAGCTAGGAGGTAAGCCCCTTTCTTGTTCCATTTCAGCATTGGACATGTTTAATGCTTTCTGTCTTAGCTAAGTATATCGCCCTTCTCCCCTCACCTCACCAGGGTCCCAGGAAGCTGCCACGGTGGCTGAGCCCAAAGAGCATCTCTGCTTGTAAGCAAGGATCCCTCTGCAACACAGGAGGGAAAGGCGCATGGAGAGGGCAGGCTGTGCAAGAGCACGGACGTGCAGGCTGCCAGCCCAGGGCAAGGGGCCTCAGTAGAAAGTATCTGTCCTTCTTCACATTGTATTAGCATTTTAATTTAAATGGTGCTGAGATCAATGTGAAAGGGACAGTGAAGGGTGGTGATCAATTCAAACAAGCCATAGGCTGACACAAACCATCTTCCTCCAGCTGTGGCTAAACTAGCACCCAAACCCAGCCTGCTCTCCTCCCCCGTCCCTGACTCTCACCTGGCACACCACAGTGGCACACCGCCGTCTTCCCCTTTCACACGCCAAAAGCAAGGCAACTAACCCAGAGCTAGAGGAAATGGTTAAGTACATCTTGGGAGCCTTCTTTTGGCCTCGCACCGCTCTGCCACCACTGCTCTCACCTGCTTTCACCCTTTCTTTTCTCTGTGCCCATCACATTACTCCTCCACTTCTCCCACTGCACTAACCTGCACGTTTTGGCCAACTGCCTCCTCACTGCCCTTGGCACACCGAGTTGAAAAGCACCACTATCTAATGGCGGCACAGTCCTTGAATGCTGGGTGCAGTTTGTTACTCTCCTGCTCTGGCTGGTAGACTGCTCTGAGATTACAACCTTGCAGCCCTCGTAGCACTGATGACACATTTCATGACTTTGCAGACGTACTCATAGCTCTACACAGTATGTCCCCAAGCATTTTATCATGGCACGTGAGGAGCTGTTCCACACTATTCTGTATAGGCACTGCTCCTGGCCCAGAGCCTAGGCACTGAAACAGTAAACTCCTTTTAGGACTCATGAATGTGCACAGAGATAGCGAGGCAAGAAACAGAGGATATAATTAACCACTAAATTTCCTTGCCATCATTGCAAAATGCTAACAGACTCTGTTCATCTCTACAGAGAATATGAAGTGGAATTTAAGCACAAGCATGTCTCTGTTCTTGCTCTAGCAGCCTTACTCTCAGATGTTAGGGGCAGAGGAGGTTTCCTCAATTGTTCAGCGTGCCCTTTCTTTCTTATATTTTCTTTGGGAATCTGTTGTGGAGTAGCTGCTGATGCACAGCCTGCCCTAGTGCAAACCAGCAAAGCCATTTGAAGATGTCATCTGCGTTGTTGAAAGTCAGCCTAGTTTCTAGGAGCAATTTGTGGAAGTGGCTCAAATCTTAGGAGGACCTGAGGAGGGACATTCTGCTGTACAGTAGAGTGTAACCGCAATGCACTGCAGCTATCCCACAACAAGGCTGCATGCAGGCTTCCCTGTTCCGTGATCTTAATGCATTTTCCCAGTTCACTGTAACCCAAATCCAGATTGTCCACCCACGGAGCTTTACACAACTACTCTTGCTGTTGACTCGGTTTCCCTGGGAGGAAATCTGAGGAAACCTGCAGTGTAGGCAAGCCTGAAGTGACTACTTCCACTTCTGGATTTTCTTCATTATAGAATAAGCCTGGATTAAGCAACAAAAAGAAACCTAAATGTAATGACCTGTAGCAAGATCTGCTAGGAATCTGCATAGGGCCAGTCCTGTGAAACCCTCTGACATAGGTTCAGATAAGTGCCTAACCACCTTGAATTGCTTCTAGAGGAAAGTTAAAGCCCTATTGTTTGAAATTCTTAAACTGTCAGATGGGAAATTCCTTGTAGAAAACAGGCCTGCATTGACTAGTCCTCCGGTGGCCTTTCCCGTCTTCAGCTCCTGTGATATATGTGCTCATAAATTCCTTCCATGCTTACCTGGAAGACTCGCCTGTGGCTGGCATCCAAGAACACCACAGCGGAGTTGCGTTAGGCTGTTCTTTCTGGTTTCCCAATGTCTCTTCCCTGCCTGCATTTCGATCCAAGAGCAGATATGGACCAGATGCAGCGTGTCCTCTGCAGACGGGAAGGCCACCTTGTCCCATAAGGACATCCATCCAGTTTGATTCTGCCAGGTGATGGTCAAGAAGTTAAATGTCCTGTCCTTGCCAGCTGCTACCAGGGTGCCTTCCCTTGCTGCACCTTGCTCAGGCTCCTTGGCTTCAATCCTGCTCTGTTTTATTTAAAGATGACTGTATTGAGAGAAACAGAACTAGCCTGGGACAGAACTGGTCTGAATTCAGAATCAGTCCCCTACCAGCACAGGTCTTTTGGAACATTTACCTCACGTCATTTTTCAGGACAAAGTTTTATTTCAAAAGAGCATACAGGGGAATTGTTTGTTAACATAACTCTGTTTCACAAAAGCATGCCCGAAGATCTTCTTTGCCATGTATACATACCACAGTATATTTGCATATCAGAAGATTTCACATAGCTTCTCAAGTTGCTGTAGATGCCTAACTGCTTCCAATTGCCACAGAAACATTGGGGAAAAAAGCTTTTACAAATGCTTCGCCAGACAACTCACATTTTTTAGCAGAAGCAGAACAATTCCTTTCTCTTAGAAGGATGTTTTCAATGAGGGCAGAATCAGTACAGTGCTTAGTTACAATACTGGAGTGTCAGATGTTTATTGAGTCAGCAAAGGAGATATAAAAAGAACTGGCAGGGCTCTGCAAATCACTTTGATTTTTAGTAGTGACTCTACTACGGTAAACAGTAAATAATGTAAATAGCAAAGGTGTTCTCATTCACAGAGAAATGAAATGGGAAGTCAAAATCCTTTTTTTTTTTCCTTGCGATAAATCTTTTGAAACCCTCTTAATGCCATTTCTTATTCCATCAGCGTTGCATTAACTTGATATGTTGCTGTTAAACAGCAGCGCTTAAATACATCAAATGGATTAATGCTGGCACTTTATCAGGTATAGTTTCTGTTTCTGTAAGACATCTCTAGACATATAGAAACTACATAAAATGAGAAAGGAAGTTTCTCCTCTTCACTGATTCAGAGGGCTGTGTGTAACTGGCTGATATTTCTTGAACATCCTGATTAGCGCCAGACTGGTCACAGCTATGACAGCACAGATAAGTGGGCTTTGAAAATCTCTCTAAGTGACATGAGTTAGCGCAGCTTCGGAGTGCTCTCAGCTGCGTGAGAAAGCAAGCAGAGGCACGGTGAAGAAGCGCCCACAGACACATTCAAGCTAGCTGCAGTTTTGCTAGGCATAACTCAACCAAAGCTGAGGTATCAGCTCAGTGAGCTGTCTTGCACTGTCTTCGCTTATCTGGTATCGCCGAACGTAAGTCCTCAGGCTGAAGGTAAAGGAAGGAAAGAAGCTGCTCACAAGAGAGAGTCATTTCCTCACTGATAAAGGAAAGCAGTAAAAAGAGTGAGTCTCTGGGCACTGTTTACGGAGCAGTAAATAAACATGGTGTAGTCACTTGTTGTTACTTATTTTTTTGGTATCAAAGTAAGAACGAAAGCTCCTGTCTGTCCCAGTCTCATTGCTGGTTTCTCCCCTGAGCATCCAGCAGCTCACCTCTGCAGGACCAGCTACCTCACGAGCTGGCAGACAGGCTCCCCTTCCCTTCCTACAACGCTGGGACTCTCATGATAGCTGCCATAAATATATGACTCCACACAAATAGCCTTCAGCTTGTGGGCCAGGACCTGCCTCCCCCTGCTCTCTAGGAACGCCACTAAATCACTGCCAGCCCTGGCGCGAAGCCTGGCTCCGATTGTGTCATCTTGGTCTTGTGTCACGAGCCGCCAGGGCCGCGGTGAGGTCAGGGACTTTCTGATGAAGCAGGAAAGGTTTTTCCAAAAGGAAAACTGAACCCAAGAGAAGGATGTCCTTCCTTCTCCATCCTGATGTTCAGCGCTCTGCCTTCTTGCGCGGGACACTCAGCAATTTCCTCCCCTTTCAGCTGCTGCTGACACATGGCTGGGTGGTTTCCAGCCTCCTCTGTGCACATTGTTCTGCAAGTGTTTGTCTTAGCAAAGTGCAGAGCCAGCCGCACCTTGCAATTAATAAATATGTGTCAACACTCGGTGCAAGCTTGATTATTATCATTACCCCAGAATTAGAGGGCTGTCACAGACATTGAGCTGCCCAAGGGCCTGATCCTGCCAGGTGCTCAGTACTCCTCATTTCCATTGACAGCAAGGAGAGTGGAGGCCAGGAGGGAATTACAGGATTCAGCTATCCAAGGCATGATTTTTTGTTTCATCTCAAATTCTAAAAGAGATTATTCCTGTCAAGAGAGAGGAGCAAAGCAAAATTAATAGCTAGGGGCCATCCCCTCAACAGCTGTAAAATAATGCCGCTCACTTAACAGCAATGGATCACTGCTGATTTACATCAGCGGAGAACCTGGTGCTGTGTCAGTAAACATGAAATGGAGATTATAAAGGAAACTAATAACAGTGAAATTTACCCTAAAAGCTGAACACGTATGCAGGGATTCCTCTGTTGGTTACAGTGCAGCTGTGTGGGGCTTGAGCTGAATTTCTAATCCATCTTGACCCCGACAGGTCAGAGAACTCCCTATTTTATGCTTGGAGCGGTTTCCCCCTGGAGCCAGGGTCACACCAATGTACCTGGAGGGAGGATTTGAAACCTCAGACCTGATTATGATTTGCACTAATCCCTCTTTTCACTGGAAATGCTGCGACATTTACCTAACATCCTGAGAACTGCTAGAACGGTAAAGAAACCATGGACGCAGATCTCGAAAGGCGATTAGTTCCCTGAAAATGCAGACAAGACATATTTTTAAGATATCTCCACTCTAAAAATATCTCTTCAGGCTAAGTCCTCAGCTCTGTTTGATTTCACAAGAGTTAAGCATTGCTCCTGCACCGATACTTTGCAGAATTTGTAAAAGTGCCTAACTCGGGTACCTTCGCATCTTGAGAAATCTTGCCTCCCCAGCAAGCAGGGGATCGGGCTGTCCAGCAGCATTTGGCTGCATCCTAAGGAATAGGTGGTTCTTATCAAAGCTGCTGCATCAAGTGGATTGAGGATTGAGCTAGAAGGATGGAAATGAGCAGATCCTTGACAAAGAGTGGTGGCTTGGCGTACCGTCAGGTGTAGTGGTGCTTCCACAAGAGCGCAGGAAAAGGTGCTCACTGCCATTTACTCTTCTCCATCTCTGTTGGTCTGGGCATCTTTGCATCATTTAGAGCAAGAGAAGAGCTGGAGCAGGTACTGGTGCACTGACTAGAATGGCGAGCAATCCAAGAAATCTGCAAGGGTTTCTGAAGCGACTCCCTTGAAGGAGGCCTGCTGCCAGAAACCAGTACAGACCTAGGTCTGGGAACTTGGATAAAACAGAAATGGCAGCTCCTCCAGAACTCCCACTAGTAGAGCAGTCATCACCCCAACTCCCTCTGCCCCTTTCTAATCTGTACTGCAGACACCGCTATAGTATCAAGGCCTATTGCTACGAGATAAACACTAAACCAGGCGAACTGTGTCCCATAGTGAGTTAAAGTGAGGCGTGTTCAGGTGCAGCAGACAATGCTGGAGGGTCAGATTGTGGTTAGAAGAAGGACTCTCTCTTGCATCACGTAATGCTGCAGTCCTTATCCAGTTTCTACAGTAGAGACCTGTCTGAGGAGCGTGGAGAAGCAGCAGACCTCTCTGCAAGCTGTGGATCTGACTCTCTGCTCCATTCATATCTCCAGCTTGTTGGATATTGCTTTGTGAAAGTTAATCCATGAGTTTGCCTCACCATGGCTAACTATTACTATCATCTAGGTCCTCCGTGTCTACTGTCTTCCTTGATTATTGTGGAAATCAGCTCCTGCATTAGACATTGTTAATTAACTCTTCATTTTCCAAGCTCACAAACATAACTTAGTATGAGTGGTCCCTTCTATACCAATAAATGGCTTTTCCTATCTAATGTCACAGTGAAAATTGTTGTCATGGTCCAGGACTGTTTTAAGGCACAGACCCACAGTTTCCCAGCCCTACACCACTGTTAAAAAAAGGTTCCTGAGATCCATCAGTCAGTCCAGAGGTGGTGAAATATTCTGAATAACATAAAATTTCCGTTTCTTATATGATCAAAGCCCACATCCTCTGTGAAAGGCATAGAGGACTATCTCACCTGTTTGCATTTCAGCATAGCAACCCAAGCACAAATCATGTGTGTACAGTTGTATCAGACCTCCTGAGCAAGGTAGCAGATAAGTGACTTCCTGGAGAGGCTGGGTGCTGCCGTGCACGGCTGTGTCCTTGTGTTCAGCTGTCATCTGCTCAGAACCGCAAAGCCCTCGCTTAGCCCTAGGGCTTGCTCTGCCACAATTCATAGCATAGCACTGTTTAGCCCTCATCATGTACATCATCTCATCCACAGGCTGCCCATAAACTACTGAAAAAGCAATCTTGTTATTTTCCTCCTAAAATTTCTCCCTGAAAGGTCTCTTCTTAAGGCACTTTCCCAAAAACCACAGCCCAAATTCATTTATGGTTGAGCTGCTGCAGCACCAATACTGCTCCTTGCTGCTTAACACCATCTTTTCTTCTTCTTTTTTCTTTTGCTTTCTATTCATATGTTACTCAGCAGAGTTATATTCTGTAGTAGAGCGGGATTGACGTGCAAGTTCTGTGGTAATGAGAATAGCATTATTATTTTTTAGAGGGAGCTGCTTTTTCATTCTGTGTTAAGGCAGCAAGAGCAGCCACAGCTTTGAGTTCTGTTGTGTCTCCACACTAAGTTGCTTGTGGCTGAAGTTAGTTGATTCATTACCTGTGCCCTTTAACAGGAAGAAGTATTCTCCCCAAAGCTGTGTTGGCATAGCTGAAATTCTCCGTAGTACCTTCTTGCTTCTGGATCATTTGGCCTTCAGCAAGAAATGATGTTCCTTCAGAAAACAGGAGCAGGAGGAGGCTGTCTTACAGAATGCAGAAAGCAGGTCTGCTGCAAATACTGCATGGCTGTTTTTTGATCACTACTACATCACCTGATGCAGACACAGCATTGCCGTCTGTGGAACGTGATACGTGTCTCCATCTCAGCACTGCTTTCTGGGACTTTCTGCCTCGGTGCCTGCATTTGGAGGGCTTGTTCTGCGCTGGATCTCAGACCCAGTGGCTTTAAGATCTTGTTTGTGCATTTTGACTATAGGACCTCATTAAATGAGCTCATTAAAGCCTAGATCCTCAGAGGTATTTAGGGTCCTTAATCTGGTTAAGTCTATTTGATCCCAGTGGGTTTAGGTACCCCTGCGTTTTTAAGGACTTGGGCGTAGTGTCCTGGTTTTGGGGGAGGAGGAAGAGGGGTTAAGGAGCAAGAGGCATTTTTCTGCAAAATACACATAAAAGGACGGAACACTGGAAACGAAAGACGTTAGACCCTGAATTACAGATCTGAAGGTTATAAAACTAATAAAGAATAAATAGTGGAACGAAAATTAATGTTTCCCGCATTTTTTCCCACTTCCCAAAATACACTGGGTCAAACCACACACTTTCCAACACTCACATGCCTTTTTCCTCTGTCTTATTTGTTCCTTTTCCTCACTGCTAGTTTGCCACTGACCATTAGCCCCTTCAGGCAAGGACTGTGCTCTCCTTCGTGTCCAGAAAGTGTTTGACAGACTCTGGGCAATAAGAACATGCCTTTCAAAATCGGCCAGGCGGTGCAAGGATTTATGCCGCCCTGAAGCCCCACACAATAGGAAGAGCGCAGTGTGTTGACTCTTTGGTATTTGTTACTGTTGGTCTTATGTGCTGGTAAGCTGGCCTCAGCTTCTTTTCCTGACGACTGCTGTGGAATAATCGAGCTTCAGTTGTGATTGATAGGCCCTGGTGAATATCTGCATTTCAGGGGGACTGCTGTGACCGTGCCTGGGCACAACTCCTACCCCAGAGTTAATTTCTTCATGAGTGAACCAGGCTGCTTTCCAGGCACAGTCACATGTTAGAAAACCACTTCTCTTGCCAGGAAAGATCTGAGCCACTAATGGTGGTGGTTTGTGCCAGGGACCCCTTCACTGCAGTCCAGAGGGTGGTGCTGGTGCTGGTGCTGGCTGTTGAAGGATGCACGTCTGTGTGGGATGGTGCTGGGAGCCTGCATGGCTGGACACCTCCCCATGCAACCACTCTGACAAAGCTCAGTGGTTAAGAGGGTGCGTATTACACCTCTGGCAGACATAAATATGTGCTGGTGCTTGTCTTTTATGAAAACAAATGAACAGAGATAGCTGTTGCTGCAGCCTCTGAGTATGCATGGAGGTGAAGTCTGCAGGCAGAATCCACAGCTCACAGCTCCCTGCAGACACATTTCCTGCCTTTGCCAAGCCATATCTGACCAAAACCAGCATCTCCTCCTCCACTACAAGAAGGTAAGGCAGTGCCCACGGAGCTCACTGAAGAGGAAGGACCAATTAAGATGTGAGCGAGGAAGCTCTGCGTTCCCGGCAGCGGTGCCGGTGGGACGTCAAACCCCACGGCAGCAGTTGCGTTCCCCAGACCTCTGGAGACACTGGGAGAATTTCCTCTTCAGCTATTTTCAGGCGGCACCTGCGTCTCTCACCAGCCATGGATGCCACGAGGCACGGCGCCAGAAAATCAGCAGCTTGGCAGCTTATCTACATGGACTCAAGAAATATATTCTGGATTATCTGTACCATCTGCCTCTCACAGGTGTTCATCTGGGAGGAGGGGGGAGGAGAAGGGCACCTGAGGGCACCAGAATCTACGGAAAGTGTTTTATAGGGCAATACGCATTGTAGCAGCTGGTGCTGACAGAGGAGGAAGAAGGAGGAAGAATGGATCCTGTTTCCTGCCTTGGAAAGATTAGTAAAGTTTACTGCGCAGTTTCCCTGAAACTGGGCAAATCTCTGAGTCCTTACCCCTCAGTCTGCCGGGGGGCACAGGGGAGGTTCGGGGTAAGAATCCCCACAGTTATGTACTGGTGGGGGAGGCAATTTTCTGCGTAAGTTTGGAGAGGAACTATGTGGTGTGTGCCTTGTTTGTGGGTAAGTGGAAGTTTGGAGCAAGCATCCGCATCCGTGGGCTTGGGTTTTTTGCCAGATACGGTAAAATACTGCTATCTCTCAGCAGACACCACAAAGGTCTCATCCTCCTTTACTTATTCATGGTTAATCATTAATATTTTCCTGAAAGTGGAACTCTAAGGGTTCTCACAGAACTACAAAGCCACATTTCTAAACAAAGATTTTGGTTGTGAGGAGATGAAACCCTGACAGCAGTGAATGCTTTGCTTTCCACTGCACTACAGAATCGCTGTTTCCTGCCCCTCCCATTAAAAGAACCTGCTGCGGCGGTCCCAGCACAGACCGCACGCCTACAGAAACCACGGGCTGCCCACGCTGGCAGCACCGGCACCCGAAGCCTGCCTCACGTCCAGGGACAGCCGCAGGTCAGAAGATGCTGGAACTGCTACACCTGCAAGGGTCCCCGTACTGCCCGCTGAAGGAGGGTGACTGGAGTGCATTACACCTTTTTATTTTAACCTGTCTCAAGGAATTGACTTGTCTCCACATTGAAGCAGGGAAACTGAGGCAGGAGGGTATTTCTGCAGTTTTGAGACAACTTTGGGCCAACCTTAGGTAGATCTGGCCAACATCTTGCCTGGTAGATGCTCCTGCTGTCTTCCTTGCTGTGGGTCTTGGAGAACTCATGAAAGAACTGGGGAAGGCCACCACTGTTCCTTTCTCTGCCCGCTACGTAACCGTTGGTCAAAACTCTACTTTAAAGCCTGAAGAAGGTGCAGGGATGGCTGGGCTTCCAGCAAAGACAACTCCACTCCCATTGGCTTCGGAATTGTTCATGGGAATGGATCAACTTTGCAGCTACTTTTCAAGACATAAGACTATGCAAGTCATGAAAGAGTTGCACAGAGGGGAAGAAAAATGAAACCACTCTCAGCTCGTCATCTGCAAGCTGTTGCTACACAAGGCAGTGCAGAGCTGGTGTGAGGAAAGAGATTCTTGTTTCATGTGGTTTCCAGATAACCGCCGATAACATGTATGATTGCAGCTGACCTTGTGACTGCTACTTGCATTTTCTTTAAAAGTACAAAAAGCTGTGTTGCCTAATGCAGATGAGAATGGTGGTGAAGAAACAAGGTCACAGCATCTCCGGTAGCAGGGCTGATGACTAGAGCATCACCTGTCAGCCACAGCTCTCCTCTTGTCTTCCTGTTGTGTCCATCATCGTCCAGAGCACATACTGTCTGTTCCATTAGACTGTAAAATATGGCCCTTCAACATTAGTCTCACGGTTTTCTAATGCTCCAGCCTGAACCACTGGGCTTTGTTTTGCTTCATCTGTGGAGCTACATGCAGTACTTTGCAACACTCCTGCTACTGCACAGGCTTGCAGGAGGCGTACAATGCCCACCTTTTTGGTGGTTCCCTACACCATGCTTCAGGCCTAATTGCAAGTTACAGCTTCTCCATCAGTGGTACTACAAACAAATCGGAGTCCTGATCCAAACAATTTTGATTGGATAGTCATGAGAGTAAAGGTAAGTAATAAGAAAAAAGGAAGCTTTGCTCTTTCCAGCTAGACCAGGAAGACCCTGACTGAACTCAGAGAGGCCACAATGTGCTCTTGGTACACCAGCTATCCATATTGTACAGGGTTCCAATGAGTTCTGGTTTTATTCAATATACTAAAAGACATCAATGATTATTTCCTAGTATGGATTTTGTATTTTTTTCACTACATTTTTGTTCTCAAGCACAAAATAAAAGTACCCCAGATGCTAATGGCTGTTTATCAGGAATATAGAAAGTGGGGAAATCGAGACTCAGAAACAAAAAATTGCAGTCAGGACAGGGCAAAACATATTGTCAGTTGCCTATGAGTACTGCTCGTATGTCTTCTTATGATGTGTATAAAGTTTTTTAAAGGCATTAATGTCTTTGGGCACCTTGTCATTTTTAATGCTAACTTTTTCTGTCACTTGTTTTTGGGATGAAGGAGAGAGAGCAAACGTCATATTAGTCCTTGTGAAAAGTGCCAGACTGACAGCCTTGAAAAGAAGTACTTAATACATCTCTGTGTCAAGCAGTACAGAGGCAGAAAAACCCACCCAAGGTGTATTGAGAGGAGCTGCACAAGGCTTCTTGCCTATGGGAATAAAGAGCTACCTGAACGCTCCCCTGGCCTTCCCTGCTTCAGATGCTGGAGAGGGTCCTAGTGTAACATAGGAGAGGCTATCATCTCAGTTGCAGCATGGGCCTGTGCTAGCTACTGCAAGCATCCCAAGACTATACAAGCTACAGTCCTGGCTGCCTCCCCAAACGTTTGTATCAATACCTTGTGTCCTCAGGTATTCTATGGTAAGCTGTGCCTGATCTTCAGGAGCATCTGTAATTTCAGTTGCTACAGAGCTGAATTTTACAGATGTTTTATGAATACATTTTATAAATGAGATTTGCCCTTTGCATTATATTTGCACATATATCAGACAATAAATTGCATAGCTGCTGTGCTGGTCATTAGCAGACATCCCTCCAAGGTCCCAGGGTCACCACATGATGTACAGACTGGTTGGGCTGATTTCAATCCCAGGGGAAAAAAGAAAACAGAAAAAGAAAGTGATGACACAAGGCTCAATTAATAATGAATCGGAGGATCAAAATATAGTTATTGCCAGTCAACAGATGCTGTGGAAAACAGGTCAAACAAACTGAATGTCTTACATCTATGTAGTTATTTTTACCAGCTGATGTGTTTGACATAGTACTTCATGCCGTTTTGTTTAAATTTAGTACTATACGATTTCCGCAGGGTATGCCTACAGTGGACTGGGAAACACACTACTAAGCTTTCAAAAAGTAGTAATAACTGTATGATGTGGTATTGGGGGGCTTCTATCGGGGTTTCTGTAAGCATCAACATTAGGATCGAGGGCATTCAACATCTCAAATGAATACCCTGGAAATGAATATGAAATCACTGCTAATAAAACTTGCAAATAACATAAAGACAACGATGAGGACCGAGCACTCATACAAACTGAGCAGGAGCTTACCAATCCTGGATCATTCTAACAACATGTGGTTTTATGCAGTGAAATGTAAAGTAATTGATTTAGCAGCACGGAATGAAGCCAAAGTTACAGGCTTCATCCTGTTGAAGAATGGATCTGAAAAAGATTATAGCAGAAAAGCAATTCAACATGGACTCCAAATGCGATTCTGTGATAAAACATGAGCAGTCTTATCCTGGGACTTCTAAACTGATGATTAGTGAGTAGGGCTAAGGAAGTGATTTTACTGGATAGAATGCTGGGGCAAGTTATATTGGAGTACAACATCTGGTTTCGGTGTCCACATGTTTAAAGGATATTTGAAACAGGAAAGAGCCTTGAAAAGGAGAGAAATCTTTGCACCAAGAGATGCAAGAGCTTAGTGCTTTAGCTTATTGAAAGGCATGTTGAAGGCACAGAAGTACCTTTATTGTAGGCAGAAAACAGAAGGGTTCCCCAGCCTAGTGGAGAAAACTGAACTAAGGCAAATCCAAATTAGAAAACTGAGGATTTATTTTTTTTTTTGTAGTGATCAACCCTTGGAACACATGACCAAAGGAACAAGCCATTCTCCATCTCATGGCATCTTCAAATCAGGCTGTGCCTTAGCCAAATGCAAATTATTGGCTTCATTACAGACATAACTGCATGGAATTTAATGGCCTGTGATGCACGGGAGGCTATACCAGATGATCTAATGATCTGTTTTCACCTTAATCTCTCTGCAACAATGAATAAAAGGAATGAATTCTGGTACTACAGAGAAATACTGCCAACTGGAAAAGGATGAACTGGTGCTTTTGGCATCCAGAGAGGAGTGGAGGGTGCTTATAACAACCAGAAGCTTGTTACGTTAGTTGTAACTTTACCCTTTAATAATAATGTTAGAGGGCAAGAAATGAATTCACTTTTGTGGGGATTCCCATTGCTAAATTATTTTCTACCAGCAGGCTTGGAAAACAAAATTTCTTTATTTCACTCCCTCCAAATGTATGCTTTCAATATATTCATTTAAGCAAATGAATGTCTTGATTTGCTAAGCAAATGAAGCAAATCCTCTGGAGGATCCTATTATTATCTGTGCTAAATAGTTAATGCCAAGTCCAGTCCAAAGACCAGCAAAATTAAAGGGAGTTTCCAGAGTTTTTCTAGTGGAAGTTTTACCAAGTTCACTGACATTCAGACACTCGTTATGCATTTTTCCGGTATCCACATCCAGTCAGTAGACCAGACATCAGCTACTTTGACATAGATCTGGATGCACACCTAGGGAGCCCATCTGCATTGGCTCAAACTATGCACTCTGAAGGCTTTCTTGGTTTTTTTTTTCATAAACGACCCAGAAGCTTCTTAAAATGACATAGAAGATTCTGTTACCCATTTCTGGAGCAAATTATATTTTGTCAAGATACAGGTAATTCTTTAGACATAGTATCTTTTCCACAAGTAGAAGAGTGTAGATTTCCATCACAAGGTTCAATTTCACAATATCAGTGCAAAATAATTTGGGTTTTTAACTTTCCTGTTTCCCCCAAAAGCAAGGGACAATATTCTAGAGGACCTGAAGGGAATTCATCCCAATAGTTTTCATTTAGCTCCTACAACAAAAAAAAACTTTTCTGAAATATTAATTTTTGTCTGTCATACCCGTCTCTCTGCTTCATCAAACCTCCTTGAAAACTTGGTCTTTAGGTGTACTTGAAAAAAAATGTGTTTAAGCAAAGGAAAGATCTTGCATGCGGAATGTTAGACCCAGCTCTACTTCTGCTGGTTTCACTGGGAACTGTACACCAAATTTTCTCACTATTAGTATCAGTAAGAATTTTTTGAATGTAAGTAGCAGCAATACTGAATACTGTACATTAAATGAGTTAGAAAACATATAATAAGGCCCCTGTTCTTCAGCAGCTGTTTTCTATTACCTGGCTGGTTTTATTATAACGTTCTTACCTATAGCTGATGCATAAAAAGACGTATCTACTGTTCCATGAACGTTACTCCAGCATAGTGCTGGTTCATAGCCAGTAGAGTATAATTACTATTATTAATAATAATAATTTAAAAATACAATAACTTTAATAATAATACTTGATAT
>VZSC01005210.1:27711-51387 GCA_013398225.1 Steatornis caripensis
ATAATACTTGATATACTCCACAGGTAGAAGCATATGTACCAGTATTAAAATGAAGAAGGGATTTACCTAACAGGATGTTAACTGGGTGACAAGACAAGAGAATAAGACAGGAACAGGTGGATTCATTTGGAGACTGTACATTATAATGAAGTCTCTAGATAAAAAAGTTTTATTTATTTAACTGGTTTATGAAATTATAGATACCTATATAATTATTCAATACATGGGGAAACTTTGCCCATTCAGAAAGCCTGACACTACTTATTTTTATTCTGCAGTTAAGAAAAACCTGTAATATTGCGATGTTCAGGTCCTATCTAAACAGACCAGCCTACACTCTCGGGCCCTCTCTCCCTCTCTGTCTCTGTCTCTCTCATTCTCAAAAAGAGGAAGACCCATAGAAATGCATCACTGATGCACTAACTCCTGCTGGGAATATTTTCTCAGCTGGGAATGACAAACTGTCAGTAGAGAGTAGATGCTTTGGGAAAAAAAAAAAAAAAAGATTCAGCAGAAAGGAAGGAGAGCCCACAAAGTGGAAGTTCATCATGAATTAGAAAACCTGTGATGAGTTCCCTGTCCGGCCACTGATACCTCTGTGCCTTGAGGCCACCCGCAGAATGTCTCTTTAGCGTCTCTGGTCCCGCTCCAGTAGTTCTTCACCGCACAGCCATGTTGTGAGTCTCTGAGATCTGATTGTAATGAGGAACCGTATCAAGAGTGAGCTGAGTGAGATATGAGAGGCAGCAGGATAATATCTGCCTTTATTAGGGGACAGATACTGCCTTGAAAAGCCAGGACATGGATCCCTGCCGTTAGGATATGAACACAAGGATTATTAAATGAATGGGTGTCATAACAGAAATAATAACACTGACCTCTAGTTTTCATCAGTCTTAATGTTGTTCCCTCATTATAACAAACTATTTACCCTTTGGCCTCATTTTATGCACATGGGAATCAGATTATTGCCTCATAAAACAAAGGAGCAGTGAGATTATCACTTAAGTAATGGCCCCAAACATACTGTTAGCACAGCGTCACGGACTGTTGCTATACAGCAGAGCAGTATAACTCCTTTCATTAGGGCACAGTCCCTGTAACACGGGCATTGGAGCAGGTAGAAATGTCACGGAGCGAGCGAGCACAGCTTCCCGTTCACCCTCGGAGCAGTCAATCCCCAGAATTACATCCCTGCAACTTGTTAAAGCTCAGAAAGCTCATACCCGTTTAGAAGTGATAGCTGCTGCCTCCGTGCCAAATTGCTTTATCAGTTTTAGATAGTGGATTTCCACCCCCCCACCCACCCCAGTATTTGCTGATAAAATGTTTGCACACTTCTACATGTGGAAATACAGAGCACTCAGGGGAAAAAAAAAAGGAAAAAAAGAGGCCTTGGTAATTTAAGAGCTGGCATTTCAGAACGAGAATGTCAAGCAGTTTAGATCTTGTTGACGTTGAACCCTGGGGCTCTTCCTCCCTCCTTTTTTCTTCATGTTTAAAGCAGCCAGAGTGATCCTATGTTAAGGGCGCGTAGTCGGATACCTCTGCTGGGGATTCTCCTGACCAGCTTCAAGCACGCAGCGGTGACTGAAGTCCAGGGAGACAAGGATCTGTGCGTATAATGCCGGTATTGTCTACACTTTCATTTCTGCCGTACGCTGGCCCCGCTCCTCCTCCACATTCATTGTTGCTGTTACATTTATCTTGGGAGAGAGGCCATCGTAGGCTGCATATTTATTGATCATTCTTACCTGCTTCTCTTTTGGTTCTTTGCTCTTTTCAGTGTAGGGAGACAGAAGTGCAGTAGCATATTGTAGCAGAAGTACTTACACAGCACTTTTTTATCCACAGATCTCAAAGTGCTCTACAAAGGTAAGTGCTAATACAACAGTCGTCATCCCTGTTTGTCAAATCAGAGAAGCGAGGCTAAGAGAGAAACCCGAGGGCGTGCAGCAGGCCAGTGATACAGGGCAGAAGAGACCTCACAGCTTCCGTACAGCATCTTGGGTTTTCTGCTATGCGTTTCTTAAGCCAGGTAGCCTGGTGGGAAGGCCTCTCTCGTCCTTTATCAGAAACATTTTGACCAGCAGAAGACATTCTTTTCAACAGCAATTCTGAGAGCTGCAGCACTGCATGTTTTAGTGGACTAGCCGGTGCAGGGTAATATTATCTGCGCTGTGGCAACAGACTTACTTTCATTTCAGAACTCTGCAAAACTCCTTCCCAGCCACTGGTTCCCAAAGAGATTACTAGCTTGGCTGGGTAAGCAGGCTGCAAAGGGTGCGTAGGGATCAGGACATTAATATACGCGCCAGGAGATTTAGAAGAGGTGACTAAACCTCTGATTATTAGCGACTACCTCTAAACACTCCTCCCTCCCAGAGCCAGGGTCCGACCACCCTGGGTAGGCAGAGCTTTCCCTGACTACGCAGACATAGCAGCAGAATTTCGATTTCCCTGAAAGTAGTGGTGTCTGCATAACATCACGGTGCTGATTTTTATATCTTTATTTCAGGTTTGTTTATCTTCTGAGAACAGCTATAAAAATAAAATCCAGGTTGTTTTTTTTTTTTTTAAGTGCTGATGAAGATGGGAGTCTGGATGTCTCAGGGATTAGGTAATGGGAGAGAAAGTCTTTGGCTTGAAGTCACCGATTCAGCTGTGGTCAGGTCAGGCGTGTGTTAGCATTTATATTGTCCGCTATCCCATGTACCAAGAAGTTGGTGGTCTTATTCTAATGTGTAGCTCAAAAGGAACATTTCACTTGCAATGTGAAGAGGATTTATTAGCAACAAGGCTGAGGAGTACATGAGTGTGGAAAATTAAGCAGACCTGAAACTTCTGGGCTGTGCCAGGATTTCAAGCACACTGGAAGATGCTGTGGATAATGCTGACCATGCTGCACATCTCTTGCAGGTAATGGATCTAGGGAAAAGCCTTCATTGCAATCAACCCAGCACCTTCTCAAAGGTTTAAAAGAGGCTGAACATCAGTATTGTTTTCCTTTGGTAATTGAAAGTTTCAGTAGATTCAAGATTTAACTGACTCCTTTTTGGCTCATACCAGCATATAAACTCCATGTAATTTTGTACATCATTATCTCCAGTGAAAATATTCTGTGGTTTCTTTTTCCCTCCTGGTATAAGTACAATATCTATAATGCAGTACTCGCAGCCACTGCCAGGGCCTTGGACAGCCATGGGGGGAAATGTGAATTAAAAGTGGATTTGAAAAAAAAAAAATCCCTTCCTTAATGGTACCTTTGTAACTGATTAGATTTGGTAATGGACTTGCAAATGAAGTTTAAACATTAATCTAAGAGCTCAATTAGGTAAGGTATTATGGTGCAGCAGAGATTTTCTCCGTTCCCCAAGCAAGAGAAAAAAACTTGGAAATGAAGACAAAATCAGCTTCTTTTCTTTCTTGTCTTTTGAGAGGTTTAGTAGAGGTTGTTACTGAATTAATGAAATGTTATTGATTCATATATTCTTTCTAATAAGTGAAATGGTAGGGGATATCACTTAGGTTTCCTGCAGCCGTTTCATACTGCAACTGGCAACACCATTGAACCCCCATAGGCCTGAAAATCGCCAAGCAAATCAGACGTCTCTGGAGGTCACCTGCTGACTGGAGATAGATTAGCAAGTGATCTGAGTTTTTTGAATAAACTCTTTAAGATTTCACTTTGCGCTGGGAGTCATAAAGTACACTTTCCAGTATGACCAAGTTACTGGACCCCATAGTGTTTGCTCACAAAGGTTCAAAGTCACACTTAACCGCATGTTTAAATGGGAATTAAGCATATTATTAAAGTTAAGTGTGTGCTTAAGTACTGCTCTAAATAGAAATGCTTTCTTGAATCCAGAATAGCAGCAAAGAGTAATTCCTTCCACTGCAGGCCTCGCAGGGAGGAATGCCATAACCTACATTATGCAGGAGGTCAGACGGGATGGTTGGCTGTAGTCATCCTGTTTGGACCTCCAGCCTGTGAATAGGACATATCGTTGATCAAGCACCAACGTTCCAACTGGACTATGTCCAGCTCAAGCAAGCAGTGTTTAGAATTACAAGAAGGAAATAAAGACAGGCTGGGATAATTAAACACAGGGGAAATTTTTTCCATTCACAAGCCCCAGCCATCAGTGTTTTGGATAATTTGTTCTATTAAAAAGCTATCTTGCCACAATGTATTTGAACAATTCTTCATTCTGCTCATTCTGTTAAGGTTGCTCTAAAATTATTCCACTGAGTATTGCCAGCAGCTTTGAGACCTCTAGCACACAGAATTAAGTAGAAACGAATAAAGACTTGGCTAAACTAATATATGGCGACTCACTTAAAAGGCACTGTCAAGACATTTTATACACCTTTCCTTTTACTCTGTTTTGTTTATAATATTCCTCTGAGAAGACTGAAAATACTTCATTCTTCCCACTGGCATTTGGCCCCTCGGCCTCTGCAAATACGTGTTGTCTTTAATGGCAGCATGAGCGAGCCTGGTTCTTTCCTCTTAAGCGTCTCAGCTTGCATAGTCCTCTATTCTGCTGGACCAACTTCACTGTGGGTCAGCTGTAGAGGTGTTCCAATAATTGCTCCTATGCAGCCATGTGATGATGAGAGCAGCTGAAATGCAGAATTGTTAGTCCGTGTAAACTAATGACCTTGAGACTTTTAAATATAAACTCTTGGAAAGTAATACATAATACTTGCATTCAGCCATTAAAATGCCCTCACACCACATGAACCCAGGAGACGCTGAGTTTGTTAAGGAACACAGCTGTCCACTGTGGTTTCCCACCACAAGAGCCATGTTCGGCAAGAGACGCGCACCCTGCATGTGCCTAGGGATGCCTTACAACAGAAGACATCCTTCAGCTCCCGCAGGGAGGACAACCTGAGCAGGAGGACCATTTTGCTGGCTGTGATCATTCATCAGTGGGATGACAGCACTAATGGTGCCTCAGGTATACAAGCCTCACAGAATTAGGTGGGCACATGTAGTGGGGCAAGTACTGAAAGACTCAGCGCAGCCGCCCAAACCATCTCCTTCAGACATCAGCTGACAGTCTCAGCTGCGCCACTTTGTGCAAGCTAGAAGGCTTGCCTGGGTAGTGCTTTGAAGCAGAGAATTGCTTGCCGCGTCCCCCATCTTCTTGCACTCTGGTGCTTTTGCAGCGCATTCATCACAGCTCCTCCTTCCCCCTCTCGCTGTCATTTGGCTGCCTCAGGAGAAGCAGGAATGTGGAGCCAAGTGACTACATTGCTGATTCAGTTCTCTCTGAGGTAACACCAGCGCACTGCCAGCTTTAATTACATGAAAAAATTTGTTTAGAAATGTGGGGGCTTTTTATAAACCCTAAGGTCAGATCCTCTTCTCATCTATGCTGGCATCAATCAGGAGGATGTCAACAAGAGCCAGTGAGATCTGGTTTAAAGTACAGCCTTAATTCCTTTCCACATCTTCGAACAGAGTGTAGATGCCAATGCAGAACAGTTGCCTGTCAGCAGCCAAAGAAAACTGTGCTGGAAGTTGTTGCTAGGACCAGCTATTAAAAAACTGTTTCCATTAGTCCAGGGCTATCTCATCTCCCACTATCCTCTTTTCTGTTTCTCTACTGCCTCCTCACCCAGACCTGGAAGCATCCAAAGTAACAGTTGCTGGTGACAGCACCCATCTCTGTGAGAAAAATACTAAGATCCAGCCCAGGAACATGCCAGGGAACCAAAGTGGAATTTCTTGAGTTCAGGAAGAAAAACCATCCAGGGCAACTAAGATTTCACAGTTTTGTGAGGTGGGGGCTAGGCGGATTTCCATCACACTTCACAAATCTACTGAGAGCAAGGGTCTCTACCAGAAGTACTTCATCCATCCATCTTTGAGGAGAAAGGCAACAGCTGTTTAGTAGCACTGTGTAATGAACGCTTCCTGACAGCTTATTACCAAATGGGAAGCGGAAACAACACTTTTTTTCGAAGATCATCGCTGCTGCTTTACCCACCAATTCTCTCTAATGAGTTGTGTGATACAGCCCCAAGAGACCTTGCTTGAAGAACAGTTCTCTCCAAGTAAGTGACTGTGAAAGTCCTTTTTGACAGTTTTTTCCAGATTTGACAATTTCCTCTGTGCAAGACCCCTCCCCAACCCTCTCACAAACCAGGCATGAGTATTGCTCACTCTCTTCTTTCCTTTCACCTGCTTTCCATGAGAGCGACTGAACTCCTCTATGCAAAGACCTCTCTGGAAGTTTTCTACCTCAAAGTCATGCTAAGACGAACCTTCAAGGAAAGCCTTTGCTCGAAGTACTTTTGCAATCTTTGTCCCTCAGTTGCAGTTTGACACGCTCATTGAATCTGACCTGTAATAGGTAACAGATATTTAAAGATAAAAGCCCTTGTATTTTGCTAAGGATTTGGGTTCTTGAAGTACGTTGGCCCTCGTCTTGAGCTAATGTTCAAGCTAGCAAGGTCAAACGTGTCTGAGCATTTTTCTATTTATGGGGCGCTTTTGAGACAATGTGGTTGAGAATTATTTTAGAGTATTTGATTCAGGGCACATTTATGGAGTTGACTTTTGTCTCTATACCTGTTTTGTTTAGGTGTGTGTGCACGTGTGTATTTATATATGTGCGTGTATACTACGCACATTGCTTTGGTTGGCTCCCCATCAGATTCAGGAAACAAAAAATCAACAGTTTCATAATTCACTATTAACATTCAAAGACCTTTCCAGCCTCCCAAACCATAACTGCTCTCCATGTTTCCTAAGATCAGATGACAAGGACCACTGCCTCATAATGGTACCTCATAACAGTGAGTACTGAAGTTGGACATCACATTAGACTGCAAAATTACAGCCAATAATCACGGCTCAAAGCATATCTCTGACATAAGCATAAATATTGCTCATTAAATATTATGGGAGAGGAATATAAAAGTCTTACTTGGTCTCTCATTGAAGCAGTAAACAGCACAGCTAAAGCACCTGCTACAAACAGCTCTGTAAATCTTTAAGGTATGGCATCCAGCATTGAAGAGTCAATTTGTCATCATGTTCATCTACATTCTGAGGAAAGCAAGATGTTCCTGGGGAATCAAGTCTAAACCTTTCTGCTGGTGCTCAGCCATGGGAACCTCAGCACCCTGCTTGAGACCTCAGTAATTCTCTGTACAACTGGAAAGCACAGCTGCTTCCAGTAGCCAATGCAGTGATATAAAACATGACACCCCCATGCTTTCTGAGGTAGGTCACCTGCTAAAGTCGATGAGAATCTGGCATCTATATCAGCAGCCAGTTTGGCCCTTCAAAATCACGTATCGGTATGCAGTTTTAAAGTCAGTTGCCAGCAGGGATTTGTTTCTGTGGAAGATGTCCTTGGATAAAAAAATAAATAAATTATGCTAGTGCTTTTGTTAGTGACATCAGTACAAAATCTGTGTACATACCAAGCCAAAGGTTTAGGATCTAAAATATTACTATTGGATGGTGTTAGTTCACTGGAAACAAATTGATATATTCAAAACTCCGGTCCAGGCAAGATAAACCATGCTTTAGCGCTCACTAAGCCGATGAAACCGAAGCCTTGCAGGCACAGCCAGGCTTCAGTTCAGCTTTCATCTCCATGAAAGAGAGCAGACAGTCATGTGGTGCTCTGCCTGTGCTCCAAACCAGCCAGATGTGAGGCAGCCAAGAAGTCTTAGTGAAGCATGTGTGTTGGATCCAGTGTGTCATATGTACTCTTGATTAGTTTTCCATTTCCAGTCTTGGAAGATGTCCTTATCCATATGTGGATTAATTATGTGTGACATGCTCCTTTTGCAATCAAGAAGTAACATCAGCATTTTCCTGCAGCTACAGAAACATCTTTACATTGAAACAGTCTTGTAGGCTGGCAACTTTTCCTACAGCTAAGTTAGAAAGGTGGGGAGAAGGGAGAAAAAAAATCATAGAATGGTTTCTGTTGGAAGGGACCTCAAAGATCATCTAGTTCCAACCCCCCTGCCACGGGCAGGGACACCTACCACTAGACCCGGTTGCTCAAAGCTCTATCCAACCCAGGCTTGAACATTTTCAGGGAGGGGGCGTCCACAACTTCTCTGGGCAACTCCTAGATTTGATTTTCTTACTATGAGCTATGGACTTACATTTAAAATAATTAAACCAAAAATATCGCATAGGTAGCTCACATAGGGCTCCTAAATTTATACTGACCACTTAAAGATGACCGAGTAGTAAGAGATGTTAAATATCTCCTACAGTTTCAGTACTCAGCACTTTGAAAATCAGGCCACTTGATTTAGGCAGCTAAACAGGCACATTGAAAATGGTTTGCCTTAGTTATTTCCCCAAAGTTACATAGATTATTAGAAAAATAACTAAAGAAGCATTTTTATTCAGGAGGCAAAATACAATGCAGTGTTAAGCTATTAAGCGTAATTTGCATGAAACATGGTGTGCACACACAACTTCCTCTGTTTGAACTTTACAGCCTTTCTATATAATATACTAGGAAAGTCTTCCCCCTTGTAAAACTCAGTAGATTTCTCTTGCTTTGGGGGATATTAGGTGAACTCCTTTGTAGGTAAAATGACAACTGCAAATGAACGGTAAGATTGTGTAGCTGAGTGGATAAAATACTTTAAATTATGGCACTATGATAAAGACACCTCTGCAAAGGTTGCAAATCATTTTTCATTTTAAGGTCAGTCAGTGTTCATGATTCCACTAACATTTTTAGATAGGTTTAAGAGCAAGGTTCATTCTGTTTAAATGTATCACAGGGCTGTATCTGTAGAAAGCTTTCTGCGCCTGCAGAGAACCCTGCTCCTATTCCATGGCAAGGGAAGATATAACCCTCTATCTGGGAGAGCTCCTCAGGCTATTCTTTAATTTGGCACTAAATATTTTGAATCCAATCTAGATTCTTTCTCCAGCTCAAGTGGTAGGCTCTTTTTTTCTAATCATAGGCACAGCTTGCACTAACAGTGAGGCTCACGAGCTTACACATAAGGAAGAGGATATTTTACCTTAGAAAGCTATCTCGTGTGAGATTGCTGGATTTCAAATTCGTGAATTTTCATGGAATTTACACAGGAGAATTATGCAAACACTTAGGGGACAGCAAAATAAATCTCTCTCAAATGGATCACTACAGTTTTAGGACACCAGCTTTCTACAGGGTTGTCTGCACTAGGAAAAATAATGTCCATTTTAAAGACTAGCTCATCTACAGCACTGCTAAGGTAGGCTGTGCGCAAGGGCAGACACGGCTTGGTCCTATCATTTAGTCATGAGAACCTGCTCTCACTACTGCTCTGAAACCAACACAAGTTTTTCTTGTGGCTTAGCTCCATAAAAGCCGATGTTAGTTTTGTCTTGACAAATGCAATCTGAAAGCTGTGATTTCCTCTGCATCCTTAGGGAGAAATGACTTCAGGAAGGTACTTTGACGGGTTGGGAATTTTTCCCAGCTTCTGCCCTCAGTTGACTTCTGAGAGAAAAGAGTAAAAAAAAGCAAAAACAAACAAAAAAAAAGCATTGTGTCTCCAAGTTCAAGAGCAATTTTTCAGGAAAGCATCCTAACTTCATGAAGCTTGATGTTAACTTGGGTCGGGCCTAAAGGTGTAGCAGAAAGTTTGTGCACGAGGCCGAGTTCTGCCCCTATTGCTCCATGTAACAGCACAGACTTGAATATCCTTCTCCTGAACTTATTACTGAAGAAGAGAGCTCGATCCTTTGGTCGTGTGATTTTATGATGAGCCTGGTAGCTGACGCTTTTCTGCCTCGCTTTTGGAAACAAAGACTTTTCCTCTGGCACGGCATTGCTCCCTCCAAGGGTCTCCTAGCAGATATACAGCCAAATTCAGTAGTTTTATAAGTGGGCACAACCATTTATACCTCAGCTGGGTCGAGGAGCCTAGACCAGCACTGAACCTGCTTCGGTCTATCAGAGCGAAGGCATTATTTGTTACTGGAAGCATCTTAATCATCACTGCTAGTGCCATAAATACGTATTAAGACTTACCCGCTCCATTGCCTCCCGGCAGCCTCATTGCCTCTCAACTCCCCCTTGAATTTAGTTTAATTCTCCTTCCTAACCTCAACCCCAAAATAAACCCCTTCCTTTTCCCTTTGAGGCGGACGGACTCGAGAAGGGCCCTACGGGCACCTCAGCAGCAGCGGTGATTTTGCAGCGTTGCTAAATTAAATCCTCGATTAAAGTCGGTGCGCTGCGAGCTCCCCCTCCTGTCGCCGAGCCGGAGCCGAGCCGAGCCGAGCCGAGCCGTACGGCAGAGCTCCTGCTCAGCATCGGTGGTACCTACAGGAAAGCAAGAGGATGCTGGAAAGGGGCTAATCTTGAACCAAGAAAACTCCAGAGAGGAACAGGGTGCTGCCAAAGGAACTCTGGTATTGAAAAACTGGCACGACGCAAAGCAAAGCAGCTTTATGTCGTACGCCAGAGCCTTCATGGGCTGGGATGATAAAATTGTCTGGCACGACGTTAACGCTAGCCCTTGCCAGGACATAGCTTATTTTAAACAATTGCGTCTTTAAGAAGAAAATAAATGCTAAAATTACAAGAAAATCCCTCGTTCCTTTGCTATCTCTCTATCTTCCCTTGTAATCTTTTAACTCAATGGGCTTGGGACCTAGCGAGGAGAAAAGAGAATTTTCAGAGACTGTAAGCCTGCCCCGGGGGCAGAGAGGAAAAGTGAACACAGAGTAATGTTGAGAGAGGGCACCACACGCATTGTAGTCAGAACAATTTTATTCAAGCTCTCCCCCATCTATGTTTTATAGATGCAGCATGTATTTCTACAGCAGGAGGACGGGCAGAACATTGCATAGCATAGTCCAGGCATGAGGGATGGGAGAGCCAGATCCAGAAGCACATTTGCTGTGAGTTCTACTGAAGCTCATGTTCACGCACAGTGTCCTGAGAGCATTTTAAGAAGGAATGAGGTTTTCCAAGTGAAAGTTCTGCTGAGAAATCATCACCAGTCCGTGCTGCCAGACAACGGACAATCACTGTAGGTCTGCGCTTGGGTCTGATGTAGTTTACAGCCCAATCACACTGTGAAGCTGAGCAGAACAAGTCCAGGAGTTTCGTCTCACTCTTTCTTGGAGGCAGGGTGTAATCAAGAGCATTGGCTTGAGGTGTGTACCTGTTCCCTTGTTTACAAAGCAGAGCCAGCCCTCATTTGGAGGGAGGGGGGCAAAGGGGGGAAGGGGTTCAGGCCTCTCTTGAACGTGGGCTGAGAACTGCCGTGAAAACAAAACAAGAGGAGCATCGTTTGGGGTGAAATCGAACCCAGCCACAGGACAATCTCACCTGTGTGCTACCACTTCCCACTCCTGGCAGACCCTGGAAGTGCCTGGAGGACGGTCTAAGTCATTGGGCTAGGGTGGGGAGGACACAGGAGCGTTGACACACAAGGAAGGAGGCTGAGAAGAGCGGCTCACTCCTGGAGCTGAACTCATTCATTAAAGCTGTGCGCAGGGTACAATGAGTGAAGAAGCTGTTCATTTAAGACTGGAGGTGGGAGCAAAGAATTTAGTACATTACTTGTGGGCTTTCACCAAAGCCTAAGCAAAAGTCTGAGAGAGCAATGTGTGTTTGCACAGTTTGCAGCCCAGTCAGGGAAATCTGGCAGAGCTCAGGTACCACAGGGTAGAAGTTTTCCAAAAATTCCTACTTCTGTCCTCCCCCCTCCCATCTCTAAAATCCACCAAGACCATTCATAGGGCCCTATAGACAGTGCAGCACAGTTAGACCGTAGGACAAAACACATTTGTTCTTCTGAGCACAGACTCTGTGTGTGTGTCTGGATGCAAAGTATTGTGGGCTGGAGCTGAGATGCACATGTGAAGCAGGGCAGAAGGAGACCGCCATGTAGGCAGAGAGGAATAGAGCTTTACACCTCGTGTAAAGGCTTTAACCCTTTCCAGATCAGGCGACCGAGTGGCGCAGTTTAGAACAGCCATAACCTCCATCGTGCAGATGCTTGCGAGTACCCCAGGTGGCCTCTCCATACCTCCTCCTCCTCCCCAACTTTTCCACCCATGCTGCAAGCACAACCCCGTATGCCAGGGGCCAGGAGGGAGTGACTGATGAAAATCTCACCCCTGTGAGCTGCTTCAAAACACCTTTATGTCACGAGGCAATTGAGAAGTATTCATAGTGAGAGCCAGACCCTTCCTCTTAGTCAGAACTCTACACGAGGTACGTCTGCTGGTTTCAGGCAGACACTCGTGTTACTTATAATGGTTTTTAAAAGTAAATCAGAGTTTTAATCTTAGAAATAAGTGATGGGGAAACCTTCCAGCCGTCAAAGCGAGGTTTGACTCAAAAGGGAAGAAAGAACCTGGTTGTTCATAAGCAGCCTCAGAAATCAAAGAAGCCAGAATCTCCACTTCCCCAGTCACCACCTTTGCCAGCGCTGCCTTGGCACCAGGCTCCTCTCCTGAATATGTGAGTGGGTGGAGTTGTATTTGCAGGCTGGAGGGAGTTCCTGAGCTGACATGATGCCAGATTCGGGCTTTGTTAACTGTTGCTTTCACTGTCAGTTGCTGAGATTGTAAGGGGAGCATTTTTAATAACGTGGGGGGCAAAAATTAAAAAGAAGGCTTTAGATTAAGCAGCAACTGTGGGACAATTTGTAAGTCCCAGTTAAGAGAGAGATATCTGGAAGATTTGCCAAGTTCAAAGGTCTTCATTATTAACGTTCCAGTAGCTGACTTGATGGATTGTCTCTAGCCTGTGTCCCCTTAATCCTTCCACCTTCTCTCCTAAAGACAAATGCTTAAGACAAATCTCTAGATGGAGAGGGATAGACTCTGTAATAGATTATTTCTTATTACTTAGAAATTGGTTAATAATTTACTAATTCAATTTCAGTGTTTCATCCCCCACTTCAATTAATCTTTAGAATATAAAGTAAATGCTGTTCTTTGTTCTTCCAATGCTAATGAAGAAAGAAACTAATGAGGAGACCTGGCCTTGATGCCTTTCTAAAGACGATTTAGCTGCACCGGAGTTAATTTTCTTTTTTTCTCTTCTTTTATTTACTTCTACTTCTTAAACATAATATCGACTCATAAAACTGAAAGCTGTACAAGCTGGTTATGAGCCCAATTTCAAGCGTGTTACACAGGTCTTACTCTAGTAAAATTCCAATTCTTGGCAGAGTGTCACAAAAATCATGTATACCTATATTCTTCCATTCTGTAGATAAATATTTTATACAGATACTTTATACCTACTCAAATAAAACAAGATATAGGAACTTTGTTCAGCATCTCAAACTGCTGCCTACCACTCTGGAATGGTGCTTTAAGATTTAGCAGATACAGAGAGTGATTTGTTTCTAACAAATTGTATCTGTGGCTCTGTGGCCATAATGCGTTTCAAAGAGACTTTTTTTTAATCACGTCTGTCAGGAATTACACAAGTAGAGTCAACCCAGCCTCCTGACATCCCTTCCAGCCCTGTTCCCTGTAATTCTATTACCTTTTCTTTCTTACTTTTCTTCTACTGTTTTTTTCTTACCCTATCCCTCCCATTAGCACTCCGAGAAAGGTTTTCAGTCCTGCACCCAGGATGCACCGGAGTCTGGGACTGACAGCTGCTTGTCTGCCAATGCACAGGTGCAAGTTAGGAAACCAGTTCAGATTCCAGCCAACAGACTTTCGTTCTTGCAGCACGTTGTGCCATCAGTGGCAGGGGTCTGGACGTAAGCACTCTGAGCACTAAATGACACGTTTTAGTGTTCAGATGCTTTTTGCCAGGTGAGATTTCACACCTTGGGGACCACAAAAAAAATCTGTCAACAAACCTCCAAACAGCAACATTTCTCTATTTTCACTTACCACGGAGTCCTTCTTCTTAAAAGAAAAGTTATTGTAGCGGTGTGTGCTCAAAGTTGATAAGCTTACTTCATGTAATTGCCACTGATACAGGAAGAAAACAGGCTTTTTTCCCCACGCCTACAAACTTGGTTAAGCCTGTCTCATTACAGAACAAGGGTAGTACATAAAGCCGTTTAAGAGCGGGTCCAGAATCCTGGCCATGCAACGCAGGGGAGCAAAGGTGCTGTTCGGCGTGGGCTCTGCTATGAGAAATCCGTTCAGTCAGCACAGGACTCCTCGCAGCATGCTGTTGGCATCCTTTCCGCCATGAACAAGAGCACTGAGATCTGTGCCTAGCTAGAGTTTGCTTCTGAGGGCTGCATAAGTGATCGCTGGCTGGAAGGCTATATCCAGGTCCGCTACAGGCCAGCACTCATGAGCTTTTTGTCTTTGTAGAGGGGCGGGAAATTCCCTGTGCATCTTATTCTCTGCTTTGCCCTCGAGCACAAGAGAGGGTATGGCTTGCTGTATAAAGTTTACTTTACAGATTCCTAATTCTATTAAGCAAACACATCTATACACCACAGAGCAGACCCTCAAATGTATTAGAATTGTGAATTGTTCCAGATCTTTGGCAGTAGGGGAGCAAGATTTTCCAAGTGACTGAGTAAATTGATGCCTCCGAAAGCACTGTAAACTGATCCATTGGGCTTGACTCTGAACTCCAGCATAAATCTGGAGTAAGCCTGCTGAACTCAATACAGTTATGCCAAGGCAAAGTCAGAATCCCTCTCTTCACTTTTTTTTCTCTTGCTGTGCTACCTAATCCCATAGCTGCAACGAAACTGAAAAGTCTGTATATACAAACTCCATTGGCCAGGCTATGTTATTGTGAAACCTACAGTATATCCCCACCTTATAAAAAATCATTCAAGTGTGACGCTGTCCTCTCTCTTGCTTTTCTGATAAGCAGAGAGAAAGGGCTGCCAATAGCACAGAAACTAGAAGATGGGAAAATATTTCCCAGCAGGGGAAGAAACATAACTGAATGGAGATCAAGGCAGCTAAATAAAAGAAACCCACAATACCTGGGTAACACAGCCACACGGATGCAGCAAAGACATTGAGGCAACTAAAGTATTCTCCCAATGGCAATCTTGGAGTTGCAGAAAGCAGCAGCATCTCCACTAACGAGTTCCTTCCAAAAATCTGCTCCTATGCAATGGCTTGGTTTGAAACAGATTAAACTATTGAAAAGAATCTTACTGACTTTATCAGTTGGTGCATGAGGCCTGACGAGTTTAAATATAAGGTACACTGGTGAAATATTGTCATGATAAATGAACCCGCAGTTTCCCAGACTGCAGGTGATTGTGCTGCATTGTTTGTCCTGTGTGACGCTGTATGTTCAAGAGGGTGAATGTCATCTTTCTGTGACTCAACAAAAAGTAAATGGGGACCTTTTGAAGTTAGCATATGCTTAAAACAAAAATAATGGCAGAATTTAGAAGTGGCATTGGAAAGGTGTTAGTCTTGCCTCTGCTATTTGAAAAATCTCCAATTTCCTTGCCAACAAATTCCTAGAAAAAAATGGCAATATTCCATTTCATTATTAGCTGTTTTTAAAAAATCTTATTAATATGCCTTTCATACCAGCCCACCCTATAAGACTGCCTGTAGTTTGTTGTTTCGATGCACAAATTCTGAGATTTGAAATGCAAATCTCATTTTTGAGTACAGAGCAATTTGTGTGCAAATCTGCAAAGAGTAACTGAAAATACTTTTCTCTGTCCTCCTGACCATACCTGGTAGAGGAAGTACTCTTGACATCTGTTGTTCAGTGTCCTTTTTTTTTTCCAACCTCAGTTTTGCAAACAAACCCTTCCAGGGTGTGGTATGATTGCCACCCAAAGTGCCACAGAGCTGTGCAGTTTTACTGAGACCTTGAACATTTTATTCGATATAGGAGGCATATCCTTCTGATTTGCTTTACGTATACACACACAACTGGATTCTTACCAGCTGTGTGTCTCCAGGCTGGCAGAAGTCTTAGTAAAGCAAGTTCTATAAAAACATTTTGTGACTTGAGGTATGTTTCAAAAAAAGAAGTTAGAACTCTCGAAACAGGAATTCAATTTCTGCTGTTATATTATTGTGTCCTGTTCATGTTGTGGTAATGCCTAAAGCCCAGTTATGCTATAAGAAGGAAAAGGTCATGTCCAGAGGGCCTCTATTCTTACAACGCCAACTGATTCAATAGGTAGTGGCTCTCGAACTACAGGCTACTGTGGACCAGTGAGGCTGTAGAGCACTTGCTATGTCTGCAGGCTGCTTCCATGGCCATTTGCAAGGCACTTCAAGGAGCAGCCTGCAAGCCTGGAAGAGGCAGGAAATAAGGTGAAGGAACAACGGAGTGGCATTTGCTAGAGAAGTAGCCACCACACCACCTGGATGGAAGGGGAAGAAAGAGCTAATTGCTCATTTTGTGTGGTGGGGAAGATGGGAGAAAAAAACTTGGCTGACTGGACACACCAGCCAAAATTCATGGAATCACAGGGAGTTAAGAAAAGCCAGAAACAAAGAAGTGTGTAAAGAAGAAAAAGTGGAAGGGGTAAAAAAGAAGCAGAGAATCATGGCCAGAAAACTATGGAGAAACAGGGCTTCAGGCTATGAGGAGAGGGAAAGAAAGGAAAAAGCTGAAGGGGGCGAAAAGGTGCAATGAATTCTTTGAGAAAGGATCGCAAACACAGCATCAAAGCAAGGTCGTCCTGTTTCAGTTCCAACTCAACAGAAATGTTGAATGAAAAGATTGAGAGAGCAATTTTGTTATACCATCGATGAGGTGTCCCAAAGCATGCAACAAAAGAGGTTATTATCTTATGTAATGTTATATAATTATCCTGGTATAGTTTCTCATGTGAATACTCTAGAAGTGAGTCTTTTTCCAATTTTGACTTATATTGCTCTGGAAAGGGTTTTGTTTGAACAGGAGATGGTATTTTTATGTTGGGACAGGAGTTCACAGGTAGGATTATTATAGTTGTATTTATGTGAAGAGTGAAATGTGTCTGTGTGGATAAAGCCTGAAATATCTAGGTGTCCTTCAGGCCATAGGCATGTCAATTCTTCAGCTTAGCAAGAAGCCACGTTTCAAAGACACCTTTTATGATTGCATGGGAACAGAGCAGAACAACACAAGGTTATTTAACAAAAAAAAGAAGTCTTTCACAGGTATCCAGAATTGTTTAGGCTTCTTAAGCTTATACTTCCATGTAAGCAATTGCTGAAGATGCTACATGGAAGTTTTGTGATCATGAATGTGAGAAGGGATAACGAGAAAATATTACGTGTGAAGTTTTAGTCCATGCTGTGAACATATCTATAACCTTTGGCATAATCTGAGAGTTACCATGGCCTACATCAGGAAGAAAAAAAATAGGCAATGGCGTCTAAGTCTTGAAATGAAGGGCTCTCTAATGTTGGAGTTTTTAATAGCATACACCTTTTTGTTTTAACTACAGTCTTCACATGGGAAATGGAAGATTGCTTTATCCCTCAATAAATATGAAAAATACATGATTCAAGTGTTAAACATAAGTAATGGTTAACAATCAGATGCATGTTCTATTCTTTGCTTCCATGTGCTGGTCAGGCACAAAAAGAAGAAAAGAAGTGCTATACACTGGTTTCTCAAGAATGCAGCATCAGGGATCTGTAAAAGTCTGAGTGATTCTATTGCTTCCTTTTGAAGGGCTCTAATAATAAGGTGGCCTGGGGAGAAAAATTGCAGTTGAAGACCATTGAAGTCTTGAACTGTAGTCAAGCCACAGAGTGAAATTACTGAGCCCTGAACACCTCTCCTGATCCTTCTCTGTTGAGAACAACCTTTGTTAGATGAGGAGGCAGAGGTTGAAAGACTCAATTGAAATCCTCACTAAATACATTTTCTGAGAAGTTAGGACACGTGGATTTTTTTCCCCACATGGATTTACAAATCCACAGAATTGGAGCAGACAGGGAATCACTCATTTTTTTTAGTGGAAAGAATAAACTAGAATATTAACAATTCAGTGTATGAGCAAGCAAAGCAGATTTTCTTGTACTAACCCATCCTAGCCAGAGTGACACATGCTGTGACACTGAGAAATATTTGAAAGGGCAGAAAGAAAGGATTGTAGGTGTAAGCATTATTTATATGGTGAGAAACCTCTTTGTCTCGGATACTAGGAAAATTAATTTGTCCATTTATTACTGAGTTCTGAAATAGCCCAGTCAGTGCAATTGACTGACATTTTGCAGGTCTTGTTGTGGATCTGCACCTCCTCAATGAGTTATTTTCTGGGGTACGTCTTTGGAGTCTACAGTCAACCTGTAACGTCCTGGTGACCGTATGAAAAATACTGTCCTTTTCAGCTGAATTTATCAAAGCACCCTACAAGGGCAGAGGCATAAACTGTGAGTGTACACTATTAATAAGCCAGCCCCAGCAGTTCTCCTCTCTGACTATTCTGTTGCAAGACAGAGACACTCTGAGGTTAAGCTTACACCAGAAAAAGACCTCTTGGGATAGCTGTGGAAGCAAGACAGTTGTACAAGCAAAACGCAACATCAGGAGGTGCCGTTTGTGCTGGCAAAACAGTCCTCTGTACTGGCTTTTCCTGGGCTATACCTGGCATTATGCCACCATAGGAATGTCACAACCTAACCATTTACTACTGCAGTGGAAAACTTCAAGTACGGACTAGATCCAGCAGTGGCCATTACCATTGGCTATTCAGTGGTGACAAATAAAAAGCAAATACAAGTTTAAATGTGAAGTTGGAATTTCCTGCAAGTTAGCAGGAGAAGAGTGGCAAAAATAGCACATTTGCTGCTGTTTGACCCATTGCTCCAGGAATCCTTTTGCCGGGTCATGTTGGCCAACACCTCTCACCTCTCCCAGGACTCTTGCCAACAGGAATGCCATTGCCCTGGGAGCTTTCCTAGGGCAGGACTGATTGATGATGGTCCATCTACTGCTTAATCTAGTGTAGTCACTCCACTTTCTGAGTTTCTTCAGGATCTGAGTACTGCTGCCAAGGAAAAGTGGTATGTAGAAATGGAGAGCTGATGACGATCAATAAAGCAGTGGTTTCTGTAAACTGAAAAAGAGGCAGAAACAGGAAAAACATCTGAAGGGGATGCATGCAGTGCCAGAAGAGAAAAAGCCAAGGAGTCTGGAATACAGCAATCCAGGGAGTCTGTGTGCTGCAGAGACAGAGAAGAAAACCAGAGCCAGCTACTGCAAAGCTCGAAGAAAGCAGAGAGACCACTGGGGAGGCAGCATTCTGCGGAAAAGCAGATGCATCAGGCACAAAAAGGAAGTGACTGAAAAGTCTAATGGGTGGCTAGGGGTGAAGTCTCTATGAGCGCCTCTATTTACATTTCCAGTCTAACTCCTGATTAACATTATTTTCTTCTTTTACAGGAGGGAAAATGAGGACCAGAAATATGGAGTGACTGCTAGAGACATAGGGAAGCATCATGTATCTCTCAATCCTGATCGCTAACTACTAGCTATAGATAGGGCAAACCGAGAAAGCAGGGAACCATTGTATCTTCAAGGTAACGCAGCTTTGAGGCTCAATCTCATCACCTGGAAGCAAAGCAGAAAACCCTAGAGATAAATCTCCTTAAACTTCTTATGATGCTTTAAAACCGATTTGATCTAAGCATCTTCAGTTTTTCAGTTACCAAAATGAACCAGACCATATACCAGGAGAGGCATAAAAGAAGGATGGTAGAGGTAGAAGATATGCATAGTTACATGCAGCTATACTTCTCTGCTTAGGCTTCTGGAATTAATTGCCAGCCACTCTTCATGTCCGTGGGAGTTCAGCCAGGACTTTAATAAGGCCAAGACATGTAACAGGTCTCAAGTCTTTCTGCCCACACAACAGTCTCTCAGCAAGGCCTTCAGAGAGCTCTGAAGACTAGGCTCAAACAAAACCAAAACCAAGTAGCAAATAGCAGGGGTCTGACAATGAGACCTAAACTTTTCCTTCCACAACTAAGTCCTCTTTGGCACTGGAATAAAAGGAGAGGAAACAAGTCTTTTTCTGCTTGCGGACCCTTTCATTCTTCCGTAAGGAACTGAAAACGATATAATTCTAAGGACTAAGAGCTGTATTGTGTGAGAAAATTACAGCAAGGGAAGTTGGACTGCATCATTAAGTTATGGCAAGATAGTTGTTGTCAGCAGGAAAACGAAGGGTGAGCCTTTAAATTCACTGCCCTTACACCAGATAAATGAGCCAGTTGTGTTTTCTCTGTTACGTTTTCTCTCATTTGAATGCAGTTCCTCTTTCGGTCCAATTCAGAGTTTCTGCCTAGCTTTATTCAAATAGCTGTGTCATTAGTCCTGAGCTTATCGCAGGTTTTCCTTGCTACCTCACCTTGTATCACAGGGTCACACAAAAAGGACAAAGGTTGTCATCACAGGACTGTAGAGATATCAGCATGTTTCTGGCTTTGCCGCTGTCACTTGCGAGCGTGACATTAGCAGCGAGCTGACATTAGGAAAGCCAAACAGATGATCATTTCGTCTCTGCTCCCTGCAAAACGCCTGATGCAAAACTCACTGGAATTGGTGGAAATAGAAGGGGCTTTGGCTTAGAATCAGACCAGCCAGGAATAAAGCTGAAAATGTACCTGGAGCTGAGATGGTACAAAAGCACTAATCCCAGTCACCTTCCTTTCGCAGGAGGCTCAGAGTGATTTGAATTGGCTAGCTTCTGTTGTGAATTAAGCTCAAAGCCCCAAAGGCAACTCAGTTCTAGTCATCCAGCTTTGCAGCCTCCTCCAAACTCAATCCAGAGGGAAAAGTGACTAATCCTATTCAGTTGCTGCACTGAGCTAGTGCCATTGATTAAAAAAGCTTGGGGCACAGGGAAAATGAATAATCTGGGTCAGTTTTCCTCTGCAAGTCCTTTGCACAACTTGGCCAAAAAAAGAAGTAAGGAGACAGACAGAGGAAGCACTGATAAGAAGGAAAGCTTGCCCGATAAAGTGCACACACTTCACAGATAAGAAACAGAAGCAGATCAGTGAGGTTTTGTCAAAATTCCCAAGATGGGAACAGATTGGATTAGAGGAGCTAGTTCGCCTTTTTGCTGAGAAACCAATCATCTTCTATGTGCTTTTCTGGGTCTTCGGTGTCCATGCAGGGCTGAGAGGACAAGGCGAGCTGCAAAAACATTTCTGGGCATAGAAGCCAGCTTCTTGGCTCCCCTCTCTCTCCAGGCCTATGGGTATGGCACGGCCAGCCCAGAACAGCCCATTGCCTGATCCTAGCCATGACCTAGGAGCTGAGTCATAAAATGGGTAGTTGCCACTGTAACAGCTGCTCAAGCGATGACATTAGTAGGTGCTTTCAGCAAACGCGTTTTTGGGTACGCTTCAAAGTAAATAACTGCTGCTGCTGGTTATCATATTATTAATTTGAACAGGGTCAGCAAGGGTTGTGTGCTGCAGAAAAGGTTAGTCTACAGATAACCCCCTACCAAGGTTATGATTAACGTACTAAAGGAAAAACGTGTGTGTGATTTCGTAACAATCTTTACATTTTCCCTGCCCCCCTATTACAGAAGTGGACGGCTTTCGTTATTAATATTAGTTGTCTCATTTGACTTTGGTGCAGGTTTCCTGTGATGACAGGAAAGGGCTGGAGGTTTGTTTGTGGTGAAAGTGAAGATTTTCTGTTTTAAAAAAGTTGCTCCCTAAGCAGTGAAATTTGTGAAGCCTGGTCACCTTGCTTTGTATTCTCTCCTCTCCTGTATTTGTCACCTGGCTTGTAGCACCATACTGGCAGCCCCATCCTCCACAGCCCCCCGGGTCAGTTTAGAGACTGCTGACAGAGCAGCTGTGGTGAATGTTGAGCATACAGGAGCTGAATTCCGCTCCCCTTTCGTCAATGAGGGGCACTAAGTGTTCAGACCACCAGCCTTCATCTAAATGCCAGTTTTCATGAAATTTATTATGTGCCTTCGAGGCCATTGTCAATAGTGAAGATCCCAAAGCTCCACGGTTACTGAAGGACGAACATGACTTCTCAAGTGTTATTCCCATAGGTCAAACTAGACAGGCTGGCTATGCTAGCAAGCTGCTTTTGGAGGACAATTCACCGAGGCCTAATATGTAATACCACAGGTGATAAAGACTGGTGAAGTGGAAGGTTAGCAAAAAAAAAAAACCCAACAAAAAAAAAATCCAGCCCAAAACCGAGAAGCGTGACATCGCAGTGGAATTCCTTCTTTTGTCAGGGTGACTCCTGCAATGTCGCTGGTGTACCTGTCTATCTAACACACTGCACTGCCCAACCACACGGAGACTGAGCAGCAGGTCTGTGGGGAGCGTAGGTAGTTTTGGGATTAATCCACGTGAAATGAGATGTGTGCAGAAAATTGGGGGGCAGGAGGGTGAGGGGAAGATGAGGAGGGAGAAGCAGCAGATGCACGGGGTCAAGGGAAACGGAAGGGAGGGTTACAAAGCGAAAGGCTGTCCCTGGTTGGGTGTCCCTTCCAGGGGTACCTCTGGCTCAAGGATTACTGGCTATAAATGGTGCAAGATCAGTGCCATGACCAGATCCTTGTGGTGAGTCACAAAAGCACAAAGCTGCTGTCCCACAGAGGCTCGGCTCAGCATCCCCAGGCGGTCCTGCTTCCACCTGGCCCAAATACCCCTGTTCTTCAGGTCCCAAGTGTCCCCAAAAGAAACCATGGGCATCCATTACCCGACCCAACCTTTAGGTTTTCATCCCCACTCAAGCCTGCGCCCTTGCTAAGGGACAGGGTCCTCCCCGAGAGGTTCGCCGTGGGGACCAGCTTCACACCACCTGCCCCACCGGTGGTCAGCGAGACAGGTCCCACAGGAGCCCGAAGGCAGCACCCGGTCAAGGCCTCTCGCCGCAGAGGCTCAGCAAGTCTTGCCCCGGCTGGACCCAGGCCCTCAGCACGCCAAGTCCCCCAGGCTGCCCACCCGCCAACCCGGCCATCTTGGCGTGCGGCGCCCGGCCCGGCGGCGGCTCCCGGGAACGGGCAGCGCCTGGCAGCGTGAGGCGGGAAGGCTGGCCTTCAGGAGGAGCCGGCCCGGCTGCGCAACACCCCCTGCCCCCACCCCGGTCGCTATGAAGCGGAGATGTTCAGCCCCGGGACAACGTGTCGTCGTCTTCCCCCCCCGACCCCCGCCCACCTCGGAGCGGGGCCGTGTCGCCCCTCCGTCCCCCGCCGTTTCGGCGGCCTCGGTTTTGTAACTGAACCCCCGGGACTCCCAAAGGCGTCATGTCGTGACAGCGCTCTGCCGAGGTAGCAGCCGCGAGAGCCTGCGGATCACCCCGGGGTCCTCCCGCGGGAGGGAGGGTGAAAATACAAACTCCCGTTCGTTATCGTGGTGCGCGGTGCTGACAGTCATTGTATTTTCGGCCACGGAAGACACCGAGTAATTCGATAGGCGATATCCCTCGACAGGCTGTGGAAACTGGCGGCACCGAGCCAAATTCGCCGCCGGTGGGGCCGCCGGTCCCTATTGTCCCCTCCCGAGGGGGTCCGGCACCTCCGGGAAGAGCCGCGGGGGCGGGCGGCGGGCTGCTCCCTGCGCCCACGCGCGGACGGGCGGCTCCAGGCGAACCGTTGGTCTCCGTCGGGTGGGCAAGGCGGCCGGCGGTGCCACAGCGACGGCTTCGGGGGGAAGCGTCAAGCGCCTCGCAAACACAAGACGCGAGCAGCCCAGGCGGCTGGAAGCCGCTGCGGCTTTCCCAAAGACGGACTCCCCGTCAGGGTACTCGGGGTGGG
>VZSC01005210.1:53521-112750 GCA_013398225.1 Steatornis caripensis
GGGGGGGGGGGGGCAAGACACGGGGGACTGTGTCTGCCGGGACCCCCCCTCCAGCCCCGGAGCGAGGGCTGCGCCGCCTGCCCCCCCTCCCATTCCCCGGGCCCTGCTCCGTGCGAAGCGGCGCCGGGTGGCGCCCCCCGGCCCCGCCGCCCCCCAGCCCCGCTCGGCAGTGGNGCAGGCAGGGGTTATCCCCACCGCAGGTCACAGATCCTCCTTTGGGGTCTTCTCCACTGTTGCCAGTGATGCCCCGCTTCTGTTTTAGTGCTGCCGACGGTCACCCCCCAGCCCTGTCCCATCTCGCCTCCCCCACGTGCCTCCCGGGAACCCAAGGGACCAGCGCTGTTCCATTTTTATCTCCTGCACCCCTAGGCTGGATAGTGATGGGTGGTNCGCTCGGCAGTGGGGGAGGCAGCCAGGGAAGCCATTGCCTGTTTAATAGTTGCTGTTGCAGCACTTCCGCTTCTCTCCCAGCGAGAGAGACACGAGTGGCCAGGCCCAGCCGCACCGAGGAGGAGCAGCCAGACACAAAGGGAGAGGTAGGGGGACGGGGCACCCCCNCTGCACCCCTAGGCTGGATAGTGATGGGTGGTCATGGCTCCTCTTGTGTGCGCAGTTTGGGGGAGATTAGAAGGAATTGCGTTGAGCTTCCCTGATCCTCACAGTTGTCCTCGTTCCAGTCTCGTTCTCTGGTTTCACACTCGTTTTCTGAGAGGAAGCTTTAGAAGTCCCTTTCCCCCTTCTTGGTGTTGCTAGTGCGGGGGAGGCTACTGCTCCTCCTGGTTCGACTGCAGGGCCTGAAGAGGAGAGGGAGATACGAGGACCCTTTAAAACGAGCATGGCCCAAACACAGAGTGAGATTGTCAGTGGCCTTTCTCTGTGTGTGTTTGTGTTCACTGTTTGTTACCTGCGCCCCATGGTGTCTCCTCTCCAGGTTGGGGTGTGTGGTGGGGGGGTCGCTATGTCGGATGACGATTCGAGGGCCAGCACCAGCTCCTCCTCATCTTCATCCTCCAACCAACAGACAGAGAAAGAGACAAGCACGCCTAAGAAGAAGGAAAGCAAAGTCAGCATGAGTAAAAACTCTAAGCTGCTATCTACCAGTGCCAAGAGGTGAGGCTGCAGTCAGTTTTCTCAATGATTCCCTGTATCTTCTCTCCTCCCTCGTTTTATGTTGCTCCGTTCCCCCTCTGCTCTCATCACTAGCCCTTATGCTCAACCTTTCCACATGAAGCTGCCATTGTCTTGTTTTTTTTCTGCGACTCAGCACAGCCAATGCCTGCCTGCCCAACTTCACTGCTTTCTGGTCTCTCTTCCTGCTTCTTCCTCTATTCCATCCCAAATGTTTTCCTGTCTTTTCTTTCTCCGGGCTGTTATTCTGTCCCTCAATTATTTCCGCTGTCTTTTCCTTTTTCCTTATTAGCATCAGTTATAGGGATGGCGTAGGATTGGCATGCAGGACCTTAATTCCTTCTCTGCTACTGGAAGCTATGTGATCCCGAGTAAGGCATTGCATTTTAACGTCAGTTTCCCTCTCTGAAGGCTGGGATTGATCTAGAGTGGCTTTTTCCTTTCCAAGACTGCTCTGGAGATTAATTTAATGTTTGTGAAGAGTTTTGAGTTTGCTTGCACTGGGGCAGTGGACTCCAGTGCAAGTGGTGTAATATAACCCCAAATCTTTTTCCACCAAATATATTACTGTTGTTCTGTTTGCTTATCACTTATATTGAATTTTCTGTGTATGGTTGGGTGTTGACTGGAATAAATAATCCACAGCAGGTCCAACTGTGGACATTTTGCTCTAAAATAGTTTTTGCTCACAGAGCAAGTTGGATTTTTTTGAGAATGAAATCATTTTTGTTCCAGAATAATATCTACATGAGGGAGGGATGCCTGCATAGAATAGTAATTCCAGAACAGCTCCATCAGTTTTCTTCACCTGGACAGACTCTTGCAGCCACTCAGTTTAAAAAAAAAAAAAATTGTTATGCTTTCTTATTTTATCCTGTGTTTCACCTGAATTCAGCACCATCCTGCTCCAGGGAGCTAAGCTGACAAGTGGAAGTTTTCGAGCAAACTTGCAGTACTTCAGTAAGAATAGTAAACCATCTCACTGAACAGCTTTGCCAAGCAGCGCAGAGAGGTTGTATCTGTAGGTGTCAAAAGTGACTGGGGTTTTATGCAAATGCCCTATCGGAGCAACTGAGTTCTCTGTGGCTTTGTAGAATTTAGGCAGTTTGGTTATTCCAGATCTCCACTCAGCAGGTTTCCATGGTGAACTGACATAGATAGTGGCAAGCAGTGTTTCCATGTCGTGCTCTTAACTATTTTAAAAAGAAGATTGTAAACTGCCTAATACGCGAAGGCTGTGGTTCTCGTGTACGACAAGTGGAAGAGAGGCAGAAGATGCTGGCTGAGTTGAAAGGAGAAGAGAGGCAGACTGAGTGCTGGGTGGGGAAATCTGGAGGGGAAGCCTGAGTGACAGTAATGGGACTCCAGGGAAGGGGATGATAGCTGGTTGGGCTTTTTGTGGCAAAAGCAGCATGAGCCCAGAATAGCCTTGGGCAGGGAGGACAGGGTGTTGTCTGAACACAGTGAAGAGAGGGAGCGTCTGGAGTCCTGAGGGAGGGGACGTGGGGATGTTCTGTGGCTCTTGAAGGTGAAAAGAGGGGAAAATTGAAGGTGGCAGGAATGTGCAGGAGCCTTGGAAATAGATATTCACCTTCCTTTAAGTGTCCTTGGGAACGGCGCAGTTATTCATTCCCTTGGGGCTGGTGTGTTTTCTCAGGATGGTGATGGGAAGCTGGGGGGAGAGAGGGGGGAGCCAATTTGGCAGTGACTGTTTCTCTCAATCCAGCAAGACAAAATTCCTTTTCAGACTGCAGTTTCCTCCTAGCGCTTGGTGCATCACATTTGCAGACGGTTTCCCTCATTTCCAGGCGGCTGGCAGAGTAAAGCGGGCTGTGTTTTCCACTGCCCACTGTGCGGTTGGCATCTTTATGGGAGCATAGAACAGCGCACCTGTCTGGGTTCAGTGCACAGTGCCTGTCTGCTTTTCTGTCCTTCTCTGTAACAGGGCGCCCGTCCTGCTTAGTGTGTTTGGACTGGAGGGAGGATGCCGCTGAGAGTGCCTCTCTCTTATGTAGTGTTGCAAACTCGCGGTGACAGTATGTCAGTAAGGCTATCCCACACAGTGACTTACCTTTGTTCTTTCTCTCTTTTATTGCCACAGGATTCAGAAGGAATTGGCTGACATCACCCTAGATCCACCTCCCAACTGCAGGTTAGTGTCAATTCCTTCCCCGAGGAGGGTGGGGGAAGGTGAGGGGCTGAAGCGTGCCTGCGTGTGTTGTAACTGTCCTCAGGGGCTCTGGATGGAGCAAAGAAGTGACTGTTTTAGGTGGCTGACAGTACTTTTGTGAATGCTTGGATGACATTAAATGGTTTCCAGGTGAGGGGGCCTCCAGAGATTATATATGTTTTGATACGAGTTTTGTGTTTGTTTTGGGTCTTGTTTTGTTTTTAGGGGTTGTCTTTAACAATCGCATTTCAATCTGTTACACTGCTTTGTGTGTATGTTTCTGAAACTGGCCTACAAAGAAAAGTGTGAAAACTTTCTCCTTGTTTGTTTTTTTTTGTGGCGTATAAATTAATGCCTGACTGCACTAATCTTATATAAATAAGAATCCTGCTAAGGAAGCAGAGAATAGTAAAATGCTATGAGCTTTTTAGCTCAGAGAGTTCTGTTGTGAACAGTAACTTACAGTGGAAGAGAAGCGCAAATTCATCGCTCAGTGGGTGCCCTACAGGAGCACACGTGTTAGCTGATGGAATATCAAGCAAGGGTATTCTTTTGCCCTTTATATAGAGCAGGTTGTTTTGAAGTGTGTTTTAGAAACTTGTACCGTTTGTTTGAAACATCTAGCAGGTTTATTTTTTGGTTCATTGCGTGGTGGCCTGAGCCTCTTTGCATTTGGAGAGGAGACAATAATAGAGCAGCATCCTTGGTTGTGCTTGGTCATTTGAGAGGAAAGTGGCTTTCGGTCTGGTCTGTGTTCACTGTAGTTGCCAAAGCACAATTCTGTTCCTGTCGTCTTGCCGTGGCTGAGGTTTGATGCCTTTTGATGTTGATAATAGCAGAAATCAGAGAAAATTCTCTTTATAAGTAACTATTTAAGTTGGTCTTTTTAGTATTGAGTTGCCACCCACAAATGCACATGAACCTTTTCATTGAAGCTTTTTGTTGCTGTTAATCTGCAGGGAGGCATTAGCACAAGAGTTTGCCTGGCAGGTCCAGAGCTGCCACTCTTTCAGTACCAGTCCCAAGGATAATAATTAAAGGAAGGGTGGGATGAGGCATGTGAGTAGAGGTCTAGGCTGATACTAAGATTTTTGTGCTGTTCAGAGGGTAACTGATGAGCTCTCAAATCTTTAGCTGTGACAATATTGTTTTAGTGACAGTAATGACTACCTGAATATTCCAAGAGCTTCCAGCTCTTGGGCTGGAGGTATCTGTTCTGTCTGTGTCCTGGCTTTGTGTCAGGATGAAGTCCACATGCTTTCCCTTCCTCCTCCCACCATCATCTGATTTTCATGGGAAAGAAACCCAGAAGCACAGCTCAGAAAGGTACTGTGACTTGATCTCTAGATAGCTGAGTCTGGATGATCAAGGTGCTGGGACTGCAGTCTGAACTTTGCAAATCTATCCAAAAGCTGTGATAGTATACGAGTATGTCACATTGCAGGTTTCATCTGAATGTTTGTGTAAATAGTATTAGAACCCTAATTCATCCTTGTTTCAATTGACATCATTCACAGGTAAAGACGAGCTACCAGACTACCTTTCAAAATAGAATATGGCTTTGATTTTTCTTTTTTTAATTACATAGCCCACTGAGGATAATACACTTCAAAGCCCACATAGTAAGTTTGTGTTGTTTCAGCCTTTATAAATATTTCTAATGGTAAAAATTAGTTCATAGTACAAGTAGTGATGATTAATCTTTGCCCATAATGCACTTAACAAATATTCTGCATTGCTTCCAACCTTCAAATGAGTGACAGTGAAGGCTGGCAACTCTTGCAAATAATACATGAAACTGGTGTAATTGTTACTGTCTCTTAATATGTTGATAGATAGGAAAACGTGAATGGAGGGGTTTCTGTGTTTGTGTGACCAAAGGAGTTTTAGTATTGCTCATCTTGGTGTGAAGTCATCCCACTTCAGTAAAGATAGTGCTGAGAGTGAAGGAGAATAGCTCTGCTTATGGCTAATGATGTTCCAGTTGCACAGTCAAGCCCTGGGAGTTTGCTTCTGTAGCAGCTGGTTTGTAGAAGGGTAGGCAGGTGCCAATTGCTGCAACAGTGGGATGAGTTTCAGCTATTGCAGTTATCGGGGAAAGTTCACCTCTTGTGGAAAAAGAAAGAGAAATAGTCAAGTTGTGAGTGTGAGGAGATTAAGCAAGTGAGAAACTCTCATTGCTGCGTGATGTTTAAGGTTGCCAAAATTTGCTCTGGGGAATCCTGCTAACAGTGTCACTGCTTTCCCTTTTTTTTTTTTCCCCCCCTTCATATGAATGTTATTAGCATGCTGTGAGGGGGGATATTAAATACATAGTTCCAGAACTTAGTTTCAATTTCCTGCCTTCATGACTTTGCTTATCCTCACCTTACCACTGACCTCCAGCCCCTCATCTCTCTGCTGCTGCCTTTGTGCCTCTACAGACTTTTTTCAGGTGTCACTGGAGGGGAGGGCAGTCCTCTCCTTTCAGGCATCTCACTCTCTCCTGCAAGACTGAGCTCAAAACTTATGTATTCAGGGAGCTATGTACAATACCAGGTAGTACCTATTCTGCTGTCAGCTTTAGGGGTGCCAAAGTCTCAGAAGTCACATTCTAAAATGTGCATCCGAAACTGTATACTGTGTTATGTTGGAAATGCCATATTCTTTTTTTTTTCTACAAGGCGTTTGTTCTTACACCCCTTACCACCATCTTTGTATTTTCCGCGGTTCTGTGCTGTGCCCAGTGTTTGATAGCAGTTCATTGTTGGCCATACTTTAATTTTTGGCTTCAATTCAAAGTGCTGTTGTTCTTCCAGTCATGTTGCAGTAATGGGAGTTCAAGATATTTAACACATCCCAGAGCAGCGCTGCATATTGAAAGAAAAAGCTTTAGGTTGTAGATGATTTTTAGTAAGAACTGTTTTATTTTCCTTCTTACAAGACACCACATATAAGATGCAATTACAAATAATGAAAATCATTTGGTATTTCAAACAAAATAGCTTAAAACCAAACGAGTGTTATTTTTAATCTTGTAGCTTCCAGTGACCATATTTTCATGTGTGTAAGCCACAGATCATCTGTTTAAAAACAAAAACCAGAAAAAACCCAAACCCAAACCCCAAGCACACTCAACACCCTATGACTTAGCAGCTGTGTGGCTTTTACACATATGTGGGTAATATGCGAGGAAGTTTGTCCCAGAACTTCCTCTCCCCTCAGTATTTTTTCCTTGCTTCTGGTTTTCCATAGCTTTGCCTGTGTCCCCAAATGCTTACCTGTGCTCGTCTCTCATTGACTGCTTCATGGTCCCATGTAGTAGTCCCTTTGCACCTCGTGTCTCCCTCTGAGGCTGAGTTTGATTTTACGCAGGCTAGTACAGTTACTTGTACAGAGGTGCAGAGTATATGTGTGGAAACACAGTGTATGCTTGGCCTGCATTCAAAAAGTAGACTTTTGGACTTGCAAACGTTTTCTGAAAAGATATATTTAATACACTTCAAAAATAGTGAATTCCTGGTGGAGGCAATGCTGTCCTCATAAGTGTCCTAGTGTAGTTTGTGTGGCGTGTGGCTACTTCTCAGTGGTTCTTACCTTCTTCGTTGTTTTCGGTAGGCTGGCGCTCTTAGAGGTCTTTAGTTTTCTGTTGTCTGCAAGGTGATTTGACTTCTGATATTAATACTGAGTTATGAAAGTTAAATGTGGCTTTCAAGTTCAAAAGGTGGTTAGTGGTGAATATGAATTGGAGAATAACCGTTTGGACCTGAAGTATTTCAAATCTCTTAAGAGGGTATCTGGTGATTTCTGCTCCGACTTTGTATTATATCAAAAAGTTATAACTCATGTTTTAGAACTCAAAGAAGGTACCTAGAGACTTTGATCTTTTTGGTCTCCGCTATATGTTGGTGATAGAGGAGTATGTTGAGTCTGTGCGTTGGGTCATGGAAGTCTCCATCCACTGCAGATGTCAAAATAGGGTTCTGCCTTGCTGCATAGGCAGACCGGATCTTTGCAGATAGCGCTTGTATTGTGCCAAAGCTTCTGTCACTGTGACAAGGTCTCTAAAGCTTTAACAGAAGGTAATTAAACCTTTAAGTACTGTTTATTCTCTTTATGTCATTTGTTTGACCTCTGTGTCTAAGCATCTCCTGATAATAAATCTGCTAATTGCTGTGAGGTTATGAAATGTTTTCCCCCGTTTTAGGGATGGGGAGTTGCAGCACACGAACCAAGTGACTTGTCCGAGATCTCTCAGGAAGTCTGTGGCAAAGTGGAGAAATGAATGTAAATCTCCTTTGTTTCAGGCTAGCTTGCAGCTGAGCTGTTCTGCTGGAACTGTGTGCATCGATTGCGTTACGAGCAGGGCTTTGAATTTGTGCTTTATTGGGTGTCTGGCATTGACTGTGTATAAGCACGGTAATTTAATGTTATTTTTCCCATCTGTGTGGAGGGACCAAAATGGATATTAACCAGAATTAAAGTTTTTAAATCTTTCTTACCTAAACTGAAACAAAGTTATCTCCACATGGTTCATTTATGTCCACATAGGCAAGACCAGCTGTTATTTAAACAGAAATGATTTTCAAATCTTTACTGAAGGAGGCATTTTTCTGCAAGGCTTACCATCCCTTCAGAGTGAAATGCTATCACAAATTCATTATTTAAATAATAATAAAAGGCAGTTGTGTTTCCTGGCTCCTTCAGTCCAGTTTTTGCAAATTCACAGAATAAGGACCAGATCTCCCTGAGAGTCTTGTGAAAGTTAACTGTCAGCACTTAATAAATATATGTCTCAGTATAGATGGTGGGGAGAAATGCTCTCCACTATACTGTGTGGGATATTCATAGTTTTCAAAACTTTGCAATGTGAAATTAAGATTTCTTGGCTAGAGAGAAGTCTGCAGAAAACGTGTGGCTCAAAGGCAGTTTTGAACTCAATAGTTTCATATTATAATTAATGTATTTCATCTACATACCATGAAAGTCTGACATTTGTTTTGATTACATTTGGTTTTATGATGCTTGTAATTTTTTGCAAATGCATTTTCTGAAGACCTCCAACTCCAATAATCCTTTAAGTGGTTTTGCTTTTAAATCTAGTGTATTATCTAAGGATGGATTGTCACTGTAGCACTACAATATCAGTGTTGGTTTTATTATTTTCATGCTTGAAGTAGTCTTTCCTGAACATAGCCGTACTCTTAACATAAACTTTCTGGTCTTAAGTCTTGTAACTAAAAATCTTCATTTCAGTGAGTCAATTTTTTTAATGTGCACACTCAAATTATTAGATCAAGAATTACACAAACGCTGGGGTTTACTTCCTTGTAGAAAACAAATGCAAATCATGTTTAATGAAAATTATCAGCTTGCAAAAGAGATTTTAGCACTTCCCCCCCGCCCCCTCCCCCGTTGTTTCTCTGAAATGGGAATGTTTTCTGTGAGAAGTTTCCAGCCGTAGAATAGGAAGGACCTTCGTAATTAGTGCTGTGTGTAGTTGAAAAATATCTTTTGTCATATAAACTACCAGTGGTTCAGCATTCCCTGCCCCCTTTGTTTGGCGCATGATCCCTGGAGAAATAACTCTTCCTTTTGAAACGGTGTATTAACTAATTTAGAGATCCTCCGCAGCTGTGTATGGTCTAGCTTGCAAACTATAAAAATAATACTGTTTCTACACTCGGTGAATTCAGAGCATGTGTAGGTAGCAGCTCCTGCAGGCCAAGTCCTCTGCCAGACGTACTCAGACAATAGCTGCACAGGGGCAGCTTCTTGACTGTGGATTGATTATTTACTATTACAGGAATACACCTTTCTGAAGATATCCCTGTTTTTATTTATCGGCGCCCTTTAAAAAGCAGAAACATTTTGATGTCCAGGCTCCTTGGATGCTGTGGGAGAAGCTGGCTGGTGCTGTGGTAGATTTTGTTTGGCGCATCCTGGCTCAGTAATTCCCAAATGAACTGCATTCTGTGCTCTTGCATGCCAAACATCGGAACGATGAATCTTGAGAGCGGCTGTGAAATTGTATCATGGCTAAGAACAAAGAAGATTGAAATCCCTTCTGTGCACACTCTCTTGTATACCACTTAATTTTATTATTTGACTTCCAGCTTTGCTGCCCTTGGAGGGCACTGTGCAGCTGTGTTTATGATGCTGCGTATATGTTTTATCTGACAAATTCTAATATTTCCTCTTGGTTATGCAGCCTTTAATTTGGTTTCCTTTCCGTTGTATTCCAGCTCTGCTTGTCTAGATTTTTATATTTGCTATGTGTATAGCAGCAGGTTATGTGTCCGGTTTTGTTTTAAGAAATATTCGTGATATGTATATGGTACTTTATAGACATGAATAGGAAACGCTGTGTGCGGAGTATTTATACTTCAAGGGGTTGAAATCTGTCTTGTCTGTTTATATGAAGACAAAATTATCCACAGAGAACTGGCTAGTCAGGGGGATTGAGAAAGCGATAGGGGATGGTTTTGTGTTTGAGGGTTTCAACAACGGCAGGTTGCTAGTGACCGAGAGCTTTGTGGTTTCTGAAGAATGGTTTGGTCTCGAGAGCCAAGGAGATGATGCCGTCTGATGAGACGTTAACTTTGGCCCTGCTGTTGAAGGGGGTTGTTCTGGGAACAGAGGCAGAGGTCACCTGCACCAGTACACATTATGTCAGCGGATTGAGGTTATTGATGAGTTAGCGCATGGCAAAACTTCTGCAGCCTCTGCCTGCACTCTTCTGTAATTGTACACGAAAGACCAGCCTTCCATACAGCACCTTTCTAAAAATATTTAATGTACTAAACAAAAAGAAGGCATCGTTTCATGTGAATGGGTTAAGTGATTATTCCACATTTGTGCAGACTTGCACACCACATACAAAGTTAAGGGCTATGGTTTCTCCACCAGAGAAAGTGCTTTAAACTAAGTTAAATTAATGATGTAATTTAGTCATTATAGTAGAATCTTGCCAATCTGTACATTTATTTGAATGAATTAAGTTTATGCTTATATTTCCCTCTGAGGCTTAACAGTGGAGGTCTAAATACTGACTTCATTATTTTACGAGATGAACTAGAGAACATGTATTGTCAAGTACTATAAATAAACTGCAACTGTCAAAATAAACACTGCACACTCTGGAATTCAGAGGGGTTTTCTTGTTTCTCTTGCCAATTTGCAAATTTCAGCAACATGCAATTGGTCTTCCCAGGCATTTGTGGAAAGTGTAATGATTACTACAGTGCATTTAATACATATTTTCTGTGCATGAGGGGCTAATTGACATTACCAGGAGACTGTATCACAGGTCTGTATGCTTAACTTGCAACATCTGATATGCAGTGGTTTTTTTCTTTATTAACCTGGACTCCCTGAGACAGGAGTTGGGGGAGCAAAAGGAGAGTGGGGCATGCAGATTGTAGCTTGGGGCAGGTGTAGTGTTAGATTCCCCCTGACTCCCTCCAGTCTCTTCCATAATTTCACAACTGAAAATATAGATCAGGTAAGATTAAGTTGAGCTGTTCTGAGAACTGAGTCCAGGCCAAGTTTTGGCAGTTCATTTGTTTAAGAGAAAATACAAAGTAATTGTATTAAAGAGGCTTGTACCATTAATGATGTAGAGTCCCATTAAATTTCTTTGTTTCTGTGAATCAGTGCAGGATTCAGGTCTTGATTCGTCCAGGGGCTTCAACTTTTAGAGTCCAAAGTGAGTGTAAACCAAATCAGCACATTAGATGTGGTTTGCACTTTCTTTGTATCAGTGTAAATGATTGTTTAGGAGATTTCTTATCTTTCCGTCTAGAGCTGCTGGACTTGCTGGAAATACAGAGTATCTTGAACTGGTACTTATAAAAGCAGTAGTAAATGCTGTGGGCTAGAGGGGAGGTGCTTCCTGGGGCAAGTATGCTGCTAATGTTTAATGCTCTATCCACTATGGGTATCTGAGCAATAAATTTTTGCCAGTGAGCTAATTCCAGTTTGCATCAAGGAGAAATCAGGAGAGGGATCTTGGTGTCAGTCTTTCGTTTTTGCTTTTGATGCTTGCACACAGGAGTGAAAAGGCTCACAAACATTAAAAATTAATTCTGAAATTGAAAGTGTCTCTTCACAATAGATGAATTGACGAAAAGAAGAAAAATACTTGTGGCATGGACTCAGAACTTTGTCAGAGTTTTTGGAGACAACAGCAAAGCTTCAGGGCAGTAGCTATTGTTATACAAGGAAGCCTGTCAGGGTGACTGTCTCAACGGTTTGACATGCAGTTTGAATAGCTTCACTAAAATTTTAAGGTGTTAATTTAGGTGATCGGTATTATGATTTAGGTGATCACTATTATGAGTCACACATTTGAAATTTTCAAGTGGACAGCTTCTAGAATGTTTCAGTGTGTTATTTGGTATTCTAAACAAGTGTAGACTGATCTGAGAAGTGGCCTGTAAATGGTGGAGAAAGTGCAATATGTTTAATTAAAGCAGTGTTTAACTGTTGCAGATGGTTTTGAAAGATTGCTAAAATGCACACAGTTGTAATAACATCGTTTTAAAGAAGTTATTTCAATACTGTAGTATACCACAAAAGGTCATTTCATCAGAAGTTTCTGATAAATCAAACTGATTGTTGTAATACTGTATTTGCATGTTATTTCCTTTATGTCTTGGTAACCTTTTTCAAGGAGATAAATTAGGTGATGCATGCAAGCATTTATAGCTAGTGGCCTCCTTGACTCCCTTGTAAGTTGTTTATCAATAAGAATTGTGCAGTTCTGTTTCTGATAGGGTAATCCTTAATTTGAGAATCTCATCACGTTTTGTAGTGCTTTGGCTTCTTATAAAAGTATTTATGCCCACTTCGACTTGGAGGACTGTGGGAGAGAAGGAAAAGACTGAAGGCTTTAAACAGTTGTGCCAAATAAAACCTCAAAATACCATGAATCTGGCTAGAGTCCTCCATTGCATCAAAGTTGTGGCGATGCTTTCTTTCATACTTCAAATCGAACGTCAGCAGCACCCTGGTGATCTAGGAAATCAGGCAAGAAGATGTAGAGTAGCAACAAGAGGGACCTGGGAGATCTAGGTTTTGAATGTACCTCGTGTCAGGCCTTCAGCTGCCCTGCTACTTGTCTGTTAGTTGCATCCCAGGATTGAAACCTCTAGTGAAATTTTGATACTTTGTTTAGAATAGCATTTTTCCGTTTTTTTTCCGTCCCATTACTCCTCTTAGGAGGCTGATTAGATTGCAGACATTGTTAAGACTGAGAGATGAATGAGCTGTGAATGAGGAAGGCAGAAGGGTGTTACGTTCCTATGGACAGCAAGACTGTGCAAGGCATTTATCCTGAATGTAAGGGGCAGCAGAGAGAGGCAGCCCATCAGGATGGCTGAGGCAATTTTGCACTGGTTGCTGAAACGGTTGCAGCAAAGGTGGAAGCAGAGACAAACTGATTCTTTTTGTGCTCCATCAATTTAGCTTCGCTTTCTTGTTGCCTTCTATAAGGAGTAGAAGGGACGTGGCATCCTCCTCTTGAATGGGCCATCCATGGGCCAGCCTTTTCTTGGGCATGAATGAATTTTTAAAACAGGCAAGCATGCCAGCTGCAACAATAATTTTTGCTGTGCTGCTTGTATTACGTCCCCACCTGTGAGGCAAAATATCAATACAGCAATAAAGTCAATGCGTTTATACAGTCTTACACTATTTATAACGCTCTGTAAATCAAGAAGGCACAGCCTACAGTATACTATACCTTGAAGAATACAATGCATGTAAGAGATGCCCAGCTGTATCTTTGCTGGCCTCTCTGAACTGCTGCATGAGTCACATGTGGCTCTTGACCCATGGGCAACATGTCCTCCTATATCTTTAGAAGCATATAACTGAGATATGAAAAACCAACAGTGAGCAGTGGGAGAAGAAAATTAGAGGAGTGTTAGCAAGAAAGGAGTGGAGGGAGAGAAACACAGAGGTAGAAATGGAGGGAGGGAGCAGAAGGGGGAGAGAGGAACAAATAAGCAAGAAAAAAAGGGTGGGAAAGTTCAAAAGTCACTTACTTGAAACTCAGTCAGTACCAATCAAGTAGATTAGGGTATTAAAGATAGGAAGTTGCCAATTTAATAATGTGTTGAAAGCCCTGTAAACCTGTGCTCCCTTTGTAGCAACTGGAAGAGAAGTATGACAAGAACTGTTATTCGGTAAATTCCATAACAGAGATTTACTGAGACTGTTAAGAGCTGATTTTAGGACAGATGAAGCCCTTCTACCCAGTGGGCAGTGCAGTTCTGGAAGCTGTTGCTGCAGGAGGTTGTGGAGGCAGATAGTATCAGCACGCTCAAAAATGGACTGCACAAATTCATGGGCAACAAACAGGTCTGTAAACAGACACAAAGAGAAAAGTCAGGGATGCATCCCTAATCCAGTGGCTGTGGATGCTGCGGGAGTACAAGGGGAATGGATTGTTTCCTTGTTCTACTTGACATTGCTTTAGCCACATAAAATGTTCAACTTTTCTGCCCTTTGTGGAACAGTTCCTGCCTCTCTGCTTTTATGCTTTGTCATTTAAAGAAAGCCCTCGTTTCCTGTCGCTCAGCCACTTTTCCTTACTTCTGTGAAGGGTTAACCTTCACGCATTTGTATTGCTGATGAATTCAGACTGTAAAATTTTCAGGGCAAAGGATTTCTTTCATTTTTGTCTTTGTTTGCGAAGTGGTATGTAAATTTCCAGCTATGTTTAAATGTTCTTTAATAATAAAGTAGGTTTAGTCCTTGGGCTTGTAGATGTCTCCCTATCCCCCACTTCCCCCCAAAAATGAAGTTCTGCTTATGCTGCGACACCGCCTGGGTTTTTTTTTCCCCCTTATCTGATTGAGGTAAATAAGTGAGTTGTTTTATTCAGCAGCTACTGTATTATCTTGAATATGCGATTTGGTTATTTTCCGGTTTTATGCACATCAAGGTTATCACAACTGTTACTTTGTGATGCTGCTACAATGTAATAGGATAATGTTTTGAGATATATTAGTTGTTGGGGTTTGGTTTTTTCCCCTGGATAGTGGCAGAGAAATAATAAAGGTATCCCAGCAGCTAATAGCTTTCTTTGCTGTCTTACTGCTGCTACTTCACCTTCCGCCTCAATAACTAGGAGGACTGTAACTATTTGTTATAGAAATATTCGTTAAATTGCAGAGCTATTACATGTGCTGAAACATTCCAGTTTAAAGTACTTAGTATTCGGTGTGTGTACTTAACTCCTAATGACTATAAATATTATGTTACATTTGAGGTTTTGTAATGAATCAGTTATGTCTTGTACGTTGTTTTTTCCACAGAAAATGCAAATTTTCTAATCCATAGACAGTGCAAGCTGTACTTTCTACATTGCTTTACAAGGATTTTTGCTTTACTTTTCATAGAAGAGTCTTATTTATGAGGAGATGTAAAGTTCAGACAAATGATTTAGCATTGAGATTGTTCAGGTGTGTGTTTTCCTGCAGTGCTAAGTAGCACAGAGCTAGCCGTTTAGGACATACTTAATAACTGGTACTGAATTTTGCCAGGAAAGACAGAAAAATAGGGATTGGATGGTGGAGCCTTTGTGTGATAACACTTTGCAGTGAGGATGCAATGAACTGGCAGGGTCCAACCATAAGCTGTAGCAGCAGAGTAAAGGGCTGAGGGTAAATCGGGATGTGCTGTGACCGCTCTCATAGCTGGATGGGATTCGTTAGTGATTCACAGCTTGGCTTGAAGAGAGATAAGGAAAGAGTGCTGATTGGGGTCTGGATCTGAGAAGGAGACTTGTCTGATACCTAGTGAAGTCTGTTCGATTTGCAGCGGTCTTCATTGATTCAGAACAAATGTCAAAAAAAGGATGGAGGTAGGGTTGATGGCTGAACTATGACACACTAGGAAAGAGTGAAAATATAGGGTGGGGTTAGATGTGACCCTTAAAAGCAGAGAACAACAGGGGGAAAATGCATTTTGCCAGATCCCTTTCCAGTAGTAAACCTGCCAGTCTCTTGCACAGAGTCTCAGCACATTCTGTGCTTTTTTCCTCAACTCTCTCTTCATTACAATCCAATGTGTCCCAAGTCACCAGTATGGTGTAAGCTCTGCTAAAGAGAGCCACCGTGCCTGTTCTGACCCATGGAGCTGGGCCTTTTCCTGCAAGCCATTGCAAATACAAGATTCTTTGGTCAGTATTTTTACTAATGTTTGTCATGTATGCGTTGAATGACACATCTGGAAAGCAATCTAGTTGCTGTTTTAGCAGATGGTTTCTTTTCAGAGGGAGAATCTTGTTTTCTGGATATTAAAATAGTAATGAAAATGTGATGTTTCCTTAGATTAGCTTTCCTGGAAGATAATGTGTCATATCCTAATGACACACTAGGTCAAGTGCTAAATTTCAGTCCTTGCTGAAGACAGTGAATGAACTGTGTCCAGAAATAAGTGGGTTTGTATGTCCCTGTTCGTATTACTAGAATTCAAGGTCACTAGAAGAGTTACGAGTTTTAATGTACAATATGTATTATTTATTATTTCTTAAAACGCCAAACTCTTTAGTCAACTATGTTTTATGTGTAGCCAATGATTTTCTTTTTCTCAGCTCATTACACGCAAAGAGGGTAAGCATTTCTTTTTTTTTCTTCCTTTTTTAATTTATGAATTATGTTGAGACAACTGGATGGAAGAGTGCATCTTGCTTTTGGCTTCTGAAGGAATTATGTCTCTGTTTTTCTTTATTGTGCTGGTGTTTGTGTAGGATTATTCTCTAGTAGGGATTATATAATATGATTATGAAGTTATCCTCTCTTCCAAAGGGTCATATATGTGATCTCTGTTCAGTAGGGAGAAACTCACATTTTTGACCTCTCTGTCTCTTTGGACCCATTAGTTGTTGGACATAGTGGTGCTTCTAAAATTGCTTAATTGTTCCAAAGAGATCGTTTGTGCTTACTCCATTATTGCCGTTTGATGCTGTCTCTCTACACACTGCCAAAACCCCCTGGTATATTACATTTTTATTGTTATGTAAAGCAGCTGTAAAACAAACAGTGTGGTTGTGTAAGTGTATTTGAAATCTTTGCTATTGGCTACTTCATTTTTTTCCCTTTACGTCCCTGACTTTTACATTTATAGTTTTGCCACCACGGGGAGCTAATGAAAAGCAAACATATGGACTGTTTGTTTTAAAATAATAATAATAATGCCATGCACAGATCCATGTTGCTTCCTTATTCATATTTATTATCCTGTTTCACAGTATAGAAAAGGCTAGGGCGTGCTGTGCTGGGTTTTTGGGGTTTTTTTTGGTGGGAGGATTGGGGTGTTTTGTCTTCTCTGTGCACTGGTTTGACCATTACACCCCTTTGATTTTAGGAAACTTCAACAATTGTAGAGCAAGTGAGCATATAGCAAACAAAAAGAAAAAAGATATTGTGCATGTGCAGTAAGACATTTGATCTAGATGAGGGGAGGTCTGTTGAACTGTTTGGGGTTTTTTAGTACTTGCATGCCTGTAGGGAATCAGTCCCGTGTGCACACTCACAGGATTATGGAAGTTGATTTAATTTATGTGTTCAAGTTTCTCTTTACAAGTAGTACTGAAGAAAACAAGGTCTTAAATTATCCTATATTTTTGACTCTTTCTGTTCCTCTTCTGGTATGTAGCAGAACTGCATGTCTCAGGAGTAAAATTATGAAATGCATATATTTATTAAGGGGTCTGGCTTTCAACACTAGCTGTTGGACAGTGAGAATACCTTGAGATGAGGAGTCTCTTGATCATTCTTTGCCCTGGTGGGAAAAGCATATGAAAACAGCGCAACAGCCACTGGGCAGCCTCTCTGATGACTTTTCATCCACGTGAAGAAGTACCTGTTTTGAATAGAGAGGTTTTTCATAGTGTAAGGTATTGTTTTGCTTTAATTGGAGCTTGCATAGTTTAGATCCTGCTTTCCGCTCTGTTCAGAAAGGTACTTGAACTCTGTCACCCCTGAGCCAGAGCTGCCTTCCTTCTGATACCTGTGCTCAGGAGGCACACGTTCTTGTTGGGGGTCTGCTCTATTTGGATAAAGGAATGGAAACAAACTGTAAAGATGAAAAGATTCTCAGGAGGGGAACATGTACTTGGATTTTGCCAGCAGTTAAAGGTAAATAAATCCTTTACAGTAAGGAAGGTTCTAAATAGGACCTCTCGATACGTGTTTTGCAGTAGATGAGTTGTTCAAGAATGCGAATGTAATATAGCTGCCAGACTAAAAGTTTGAAATCAATGAAGTAGATTTTAGCTTGTTTTTTATTTTGCCCACTGTTTCATTTTGCAAATTATGAGGTAATTAATAATAATTTACAAATTTTAAACCCGCTAGATATTATCTGTACAACAGCTCTAAGGGAACAGTGTTGCATCAGATCTGCTTTTTCATTTGTGGTGTGTTTAGAGCATGCATGTGTGTGCAAACACCCCTTTTGCATTCACTTACAAGCATGCAGTTGTTTTTCTGAGAAAGTAAAGGATTATTTTCCATTTACTTTCCCAATTGTTCCATTCCCCCAAATGCACAAAAATAGCTGTATGGAAAGGAATTATTGTAAGATGCTGTTCTTCAGCGTTTAACTTGACTTGCAAAAGTTGACAGAATACATATATTTCTAAACTCTGAAAGTTGCGTCACCCAGGAGAAGCACACATGGGAAAGTCCCTTAAGTGCAGACAAAACGGACTCCAAGGATAACACTGACTTGCCACAGTTAATCCCTGTGGTATAAAGGGTAAGGCCAAACTTCTTGTTGTGACAAAAGGTGTTAGCTGGGATCAGTGCTTCGGTGTTGTGTATTATTGTCATCATTTTGTAGCAAAAATGATAGTGTAATTCTGGATCTGCCATTACAGAAGACTGTATGGGAGTATGCATGTTCTGAGCAAATATCTGAACAAAGGGGCTGAAGTGAGCTAATTCTCTGCTGTCAGTCCGAGGTGGTCTTTCTGCACTTCTGCAGTGTTATTATGGTAGCAGTAGCTGTTCCTTTTAACTGCAGTTGAACGGAGATAGCGCAGCCTGTGAAGGCGTACAGATTTTGTGTGTGTGTGAATACACATTTACATGTTTATACACGCATGCATATATACTCAGATTTTATATATGAAATAGTGTGCGTATGACTGGAACTAGATATAACTGTATCTTTATAACCCGAGTTTGTTAAAAGATGCATTACATTTTTAGAAAACTCTATCTGAATGTCATCACACTCAATTAGGAGACCTCTATTTTGTATTTCACCCACCTGGGTTTCCTTTTCCATCTAATCCTTCTGTCGGCAAGTAAGAACTAATTGGGCTCTTGTGCCCTTGGCTAATCATAGCAGACTTGTGGATTTTCCCCAGTCTTTGTGGAGTTTTGACTTGGAAAAATGAACTTCTTAACTGTGTATGAACACTTTATTGGTTTCAGAAGCTCTTTCATTGTTGAAAGTATACTTTAAAACAAATGACATGTATTGTCAACAAGAATTTCTCTGCTCCAGAAATTTGTTTTCAAGTCCTCAAAGCTGTTCACATATAGCTGATGCCTTTTCACGTGTAACTAATGTGTATTGATGATGCTGGTGTAAAGATCAAGGATCCCATGATACTGCAAAATGAAGCATTGCGATGTAAGCATATTTTTCCTCAAGTACAGTGTAATTTCCATTAAACATAAGAACAACTAGATTATTCAAAATGAAGAGGCTGTAGTTCACATATTTAAGTAGCATCATGTAAAAAGGATTATGATCTTGGTCTTCTCAGAGGCATTGTTTTTGTATTTGTCCTTCTTGCCTTGATTTTCACTACCTAGCCTGGGAGAGAGCTTGAGCCAAAGTCACGCAAATGTCTTTCAAGCATGCTGTATGCATACTTGACAAGTGGCTAAGATTTCATGTAGAAACTGCCAGACTCTGAAGTCCATTTTTTCCTGCATTCTGTGGCTTTATTTGGATGATTTGACACAGTCCTATAGACAAGGTAATACTTAAAAGCTCTGTAGTTCCTCTGAATTGTCCTTTTCTGTCCTGCAGTAATTAAATCAAGCGAGGTTCCCACTGAGATTATAACACCAATGTCATCAGTCTGTAATCCAGTGAAGTCCCTCTGAAATCTACTTCCACTGCTTTTATAAATTTAATGCCTCTACAGAGAGATCCCTGTTTTACGAAATGTCCTTATTTTATGGAATGGTTTGGCTGAAGTCTTGCTTGTGTTTGGTGCGGCTTTATCCCCGATAATGGTAGTTATATACAAATATAGAAGTACACCCTTCCTGCAAGTGCCCAGAAATGTCATTGCAGAACTGTGGCATCAATTCCTTTTAAGCCGTTCGTCCATGACCCTGATGATAGCACCTGAGAACTTGCTTATGCTCACGAAGTAAGTTGGCACCGTTGACTATAACAGATTCTACAATGAGGTTTAAAATAGCTGAGTATGCATGATATCAGAGGTTCAGGTGACACTATATGATAGGTTCTCTTCTTTTGCTTTTTTATTGTCCTTTTCCCTCACTAGCGTCTTCAGCCACACGTGCTATGTTTCATTTGATTAGAGTTTGTGATTTGTTTATTGTTGATTGTTGTGGGGTTTTTTGTTCAAATATAGCATTGAATAGGGGACCATTTTTTAACACTTGTAGTAGTTGTTTTCTCATGTTCTCTCACAAGCCTCTTGCTCAGAATTCATAAAGTTTGAGTTTCTTTACTTCCTTTACTTGTTCATCTTTCACTGATCCTCCTAGTAGACAGACAAGTTTGCTCAGTCTGGAAGAGCACAGCCAGGATGAAATACTTCGGTCATTTATTTAACTGTTAGCTTCATGCTGCACTGAGTACTAGTGCAAAAGAAAATAAATTGGAAACATCTGTTTTCTTTTTCTCATAACAGAAGAACAAAGAGATACGTTCTATTGAAATCAAAGGTGGCAAATATAAGAGTAATGAAAGAGAGGTATTGTATGTGTCTTTCACACGTATAATTGATCTATGGAACTTACTGTCACAGGAAACTATTGAGGCCAAAAACATAACAGGATTTGAAATAGAATTGGGCAGGCATGTGGCTATCATGAATGGTCGAAGTCAGTCTTATTAATTATGGTCATTTTGAAGCAATATTAAACCCCTGTTCCTTGGCTTAAGCAAGTTGTCTTGAGATGTTGTATCAGAAAAGCATGCTTTTTTGTGTTCCTTCAAATTAAACTTGCCTATGGTCTAAAATTTGCTTAAAGTCTGAGCTTTGCACGGAAATCCTTTTGTCCAGTCCTGGCTTGTACATATGCAAGTGTGTTTCTCCCTCCCTTCCTCCACACACACATGTACACACCTGTCTTATATCTCTTCGGGACTGGATATCCTCCTCACTATTTTCTTTGTCCTTCCTATACCCATTTTCCCCATCCTTTTCCATATCATCTCATCCCAGGAAGGACTGTTACGCATTGTGTCTGATCAGGTTGCATGGGAATGCCTAGGGAAATGACCTACAAAGTAAGCAATAGAATCCGAGGACTTGTGAATGATTAATACCTACACAGAGCAAGAGCCACAATGTTGATTAAACTTGAGTATGCTGTGATGAGTGAAATCACTATATTTCTCTAAAGGAAGTGATCATGGTAGCAGGCTCTTTACCATGTCTTGGCTTTTTAATAAGTGGCACTTCAAGTTATGGAATTAATTCCACAGAGTGGAAAAATATCAGGAGCAAAGTAATAAATATGTTAAAAGGTTTGACTATTGTAGTTGACATTTATGCCTGCAAATCTCAGCAGAGCTTTAAACCACACAATTTCTGCACACTTGGGCCAGGGAGGAGAAATATCTTCTTGATATGCTAAAGCTGCCTTTTATTTTCTTTTTTTTTTTTTTAAAAACAAAAACTAACAAACCCACTTCTGTAGTATCAGGAAAAAAAATTTAAAAAGTTGTTGAGCAAAAATGTAATGGAAGCAACGATTAGAAATCCCTGAGCCTTAGCCAAAATATTCATTGTCTTTAGATTGTCTTATTGGGAGTTTAGGAAAGGCAACTTGAATAAATCATGTGGTTTTAAAGGAAAGAGCCTTAAAATGTCTCCTGTAGAGGAGTTCAGCTCTCTTTGCAGAGCTGTGTGCATTGCTTTGTAAGGTTCCACTGTTCTGTAATTATCTAAAAACTACAGTCAGATTAATGACAGAAGCAAAGCTTGTTGCTTGTTGCTAAGATGCTCGGCTGCAGCATTGACTGATAACAAACTCTCAGAGTTTATTCTTCCATAAAGAATGCAATATTCAGTCCTTTTACAGGATGCAGAAGCAACAAGGATGCTTTCAAAAGTGTTCTTTGCTGACAGTAAGTGTGAGAATGAGGAATGCCACAATTACTAACTGGGCTAAGCGTGATGAAGGAAACCCCCAAAGTGCTTTGCAGAAATCTGGCTTTTGCAGTGACTGCTGTTTTTTTCCAGGCTCCCAAAAGAGATTTCTATGTGTCCTGCATTGCGTATGAATTCGTTCTGCCTAATTTGATGGGAGTTTTGTTGTTGACTTCAAGTAGCCCAGACCAATATGGAAGTACTGGCTCTCTAGAAAGACACTTGACAAATGTATTTGCTAATAAGACAGATATTTAACAGCATGTGGTCTGCTGCAAAATTCTTGCTTTGAAAGCAGAGAAGAAGCTTATTCTTTATTGTCCTAGTGCTCATTAAGGGCATACCTATGGTGATAAGTCTTCAAATTTTGAAAAAGGAAGGGCAGGAGGTATTTGTGGCACGTGAATGAGAAAAAGGCTTGATACAGGCGCATACAAAGTAATGTCTTGTCCATCAACTTTTGTGTAATGCTATATTCACTTTATCTCAAAAAGGATATTGGAGAAGTAGGTGGATTTTAGAGAGGAGAAATGGAAATTATTAAAAAAGAAACTGTAGAAGTTTTCGTGTGAAGGTACAGGGATTGTTTCCTTTCGAAAATATACTGAATATTTATTTTTCTTATTTTTATTCTCTAGACAAAATAGATGGGAAGTTTATTTTCCTCTATCTTCTAATACAAGAACAAAGGCACGTGGAATGAGATTAAAAGATAGAGAAATTTAATTTATTTAATTTTTACAGAATGAAATTAGACATAGGGATTCCTTGCTGTATTACATTGCTGAAGCCAGGAATTTAGCAAGCTTCAAAAAGACTCAGACTTCTGCGGAGGGCAAAGCCAGACAGAATTTTACTGCAGCTTATTCGTAATACTGATTTCAGAAGGGAAACACAGATGCCTGTATTTGACACTCAATCAGCTACTGCTCGGGTGTTGCTAAGGTAGGGGAAAGCAGAAGACCTAGCAGGAGCCTTCCGATGCTCATCTCTGCCCTGTCTGACACTGGAAACCAGTCAGAGAGAGGGCGTTGGAACAGGTGGACTTCAGATCTGATCCAGCCTGGCAATTTCCTATATTTATTTTGATAAGCTAGTAGAGGAACCAAGTTCTATGACAAAATTTGCATTTGACCTGTGATCAAAGGCTTTGAGTAATACTGCTTTTATTATACTAATGGGTGGAAAGAGCTTTATTTTGATGTTTATATGGGAAAACTGTGTTATAAAAAAGGTTTTGTGCATTACGAAACACACACATATATATGTATATACATATATATATGTGCGACAAAAGCACCTCTAAGAATAATTTCCAGAAGTTATTTCCTGTAATGTTTTTGTCAAATTATTATCTGTCTTGGAGAACTGAGTCTTAAAGCTGAAAAGGACTGCATGCATACTTTGGTGTCTTACTCCAGTACTTCATCTAAAGGTTGACTTTGCCTAAACAAATCTCATGTTTGTGGTATCGTTAACTCGTGGCTTGAAGCTGTGAGATGTAGTTTTACATATATTTATACAGAGTGAAGTAAAAAATCATTTTAGTATTGGTTAGTTTGCTGCACTGTGACTACTACTACCATTGAGATGATTTTTAATGTGTGATCTGTTCTACTCTTCTGTGACAGGCAAAAAGCTCAGCAAACAACTATTTTCAGTTGGTTTTCTTAATTGGAAAAGGAGTTGTCTCATCGTAACTTAATTACATTTGATTAAGAACCTAATATAAAATTAAAGCCTATTAAAAGCTTGTTTTAGTGATGGGAGCATCAACTGCCTTTGGAATTTGTCTGTTCTTGCTGATTTATGAAGAAAACTGTACGATAGGGGGTTTTTTTACTGACCTTTCTGAATTGAGATCTTGGCATAGAAACTTGAATGAAGAAATATCTCTGCATTATTTTATCTTGAAAGTTCAGGTAGGATTGCCTAGACTGGCTGAGGAATTTTCTAGCATAATGTAAATAGTGTAAATGTATTTACATTGTAAACGTATTGCTGTTTGAACATCTTTATTTCACTAAAAGGAGTATTTGAAATGCCTTTTAGTGAGAAAATCAAAGTGAATGACACTGTAGTGACTGGAAACAAATAATTTGTCTTTGTTCTTACAGTGCTTTTCCCTACCTTCATACCGCAAATCCCTGTGAATTGTAGCTAATGATAGATTTATTTCTCTTCTTACGTTATGTATGTAAAATTACATCAAGCATAGGTATTGAGGCTGTCAATTCTTTCCGCTGTTTTGCCATACTTCTGTGTGCTATTATGCCAGTTTCATATTTGTGCCTCATTATAACTAACTTGTTTTTTCTTCAGAAAATTAATAGTATAAAATTAGGTGCAAACAGTACATCTGTGTCTGCGTGAGTTTTCAAGTTTTGTAGGCATGCCTCTTAATGTCTGCTGCCATCTGTATGGAAATGGTTACAGCATAACAAAACTGATGCACAACTCTCAAAATGTACCAAGGAACTCTCTCCTAACCTTGTCACTCTTGCCTTAAGGTGTTACTTTTAGCAACGCTCAGGTTAAAAAATTAGAGAATGTTGTCTCTGAAACAGTGCGTGTGTCTGTGAGGTGTGCTTTGCTCCTTCTGTCTCTATGAAATATAATAGAAAACTTCATGTGAGCATTACTAGATATCAAATTGTTGACACCATTCAGTAAAGAAATGCGAGTTTTTATTAAATGCCACTGAAGATCCTTCTCTGTGAACTTCCTGGGTTGCACAGGAAGTTTATGGGGGAAATATATATTTTTTAGTTAAAAAACCTCCAGATCATATGTGAAGCATTATTTGACATCAGTGTTTTCAGCTAATTACAGTATGAACTTAGCATGATTTTTTTTTCATGGCAGCAAAAGGTTGAAATTTAGTTTAAACTAAAAATGTCAGTGATCAGCTGAAGTAGCAAAGTTTCCAAGTCGCATGGGACCAGGGTGATGAGGAGGATTCTTGGACTACTTGTTCTCCCTGTCACTTCCCTTTTACCTGCCTGCTGTGGACCTCTGTCAGCAGAATTTAACTGCCACCCGTGGGTGTTGTCTTTCCAGCTTATTAAATTGTTGCTAAGTCTTCTCTCTTTGGTGGAAATCAGGGAGGAGCAGACACCCACCCATGCTGGCTTTTATGCGCGTGAATGTGACATGCTTTTTATGAAAGGTGTAAGTGATGTAATGCCCTGAGCTGAGTGTCTTACTGCCTGGCAATTTGTTGCCTTTAACGTTTTCTTACGCTCAGGAGATACTTCCAGACAAAAATGTCATAAAGTGAAGGCATTGGGAAGTTCAAAAGTCAATGATGTGGGGTTTTTTTGCTTTGGAGGGGAGTTACTTAATGTCAATTGCCAAATAGGATTATGGAGCAAAAAGATAATTTGTGAAAGACTTTATCCACGTCTTCAAGTTAAGGCATGCAAGTTGGCCTCAAAACTGTACACATTATTGAAGAACACTGCTTAGTCCTCTTGTGGCTCCTAATGTGGATTAAATTTAATGTTTGCAATACTTTGAAAACAAACAAACAAACAAAAAAGAAACAAAATGCCAAAACTTTAAAAGGCCACCACAAATTCCTGTTCAGGCTATCCTTACGCATGTGAAAATGCTATCAAGAAATCAAAAGCCTATTTTTGTTTTGAAATCCATTGAAAGATTTTGTTGGATTTGGTTTGGTATGGGTTTTTTTTTTTCAAGCTTTTGCCTGCATGTCAGCTTCAGAATAATATTTAAGTAAGAAAATGCTACAATAAATAAATACTGATTAGCTTTTGTAACTGACTCGTGTTTGCAACTTATTAATGAGAACAACTTGCATGGTATATAAACAATTTTTAGTGACGGCTATGCTGTTGGCTGGCAGCTGTGCTATATTAAAGTGTAGGTAATCTTGTTTTAATTTAAAAAAATAGTAAACTCGCATCTCAGATATCAGATAAAATTTCTAGTCTGTGCATGTTAAAGTTTCAAAACTCAAAGGCAGTGTTTCCAATTGACTTTTCTGGTAGGCAGCTTTAATAGTGTTTAGAATTGTGAAAATCAATAAGGAGATGCTCTGGGCAGTGCAGCATAACTGATAATATTTGGTTGTTGGTTTGAGTAACTGGGTTTTGTTTTGGTATTGGGTGGTTTGTTCAATTTTGCTGTTATTGCCTGCAGTTATTAATCCAAATGCAGTGATCTTGATTTGTTTAGTGAACGGCAACGAAAGGAAGTTATTGTAAAGAGTTTAATGAGATAAAGGAGAAGGGGAAGACATCCAGGTTAGACTTTTTTTTTCTTTCTAGGTTTCATGTATCATTAAGATACATCCTTCATAACATGACATATTTTGATTAGCAATATAATATTATCAGTATCAGCATTGGTATGCTGATGGGAAGCAACAGAATGATGCGAAGCCAAGATAATGGGATGACCTGGTTCTTTAGTTAAGTGATGTTGACTCAACCTGTCCTAGATCTAATGGGAAAGAGACTCTGGTGTTGGTTGGTTGATGGTTTTGTTTTAATTTGTAGCATGCTTTTAGGGTGAGTTTGTTGGTAGGTAGGTGGTGGGACAGGAGGATCAGTTTTGGAGCATGTGGTACATGTGCAGATTTTTGTTCCTTAAGTTATGTTCTCTTGATAAGTTAAAGTTGCATATAAACTAGCAATCTTAAAATACTGCATCATCTGTTCTGAGTACAGACTTTAAACAGAATTCCTGCAGTTTTGTGCAAGAGATGGTAGTGTTTCTCTAGTCTGGAAATGCCTCTTGTCTGCCCTCTTTAAAACAGCCCTTTTCCTCCCCATGGAAGTAAGGAAGCTACTCGAGGAGACAGTTGGGTGAAGCCACAAGAACCACGTCCTTATTAGTTTGAGGAAGTTTGAGAGCCTTGTCTGCTTTACATTTTCAGCATAGCAGGGGCTTCTTGCCAAGTGTTACACATAATCTTTAACTTTCTGGGGCCAATTTTTCCAAGCTGGTTTGTAGCTGCTGCTAAGTTATTTAGCATATGCATTTCATCATCTACATCATCTATAGAACTACTAGTTATAATGAAATCAATAGGGCAAACTGATTATAATAAAGTCCAAGATAACCAGTCCACTGTGTTATCTCAATCCTGGATAGGAAGTGCTATGATAGGAAGTGTTAATTTGCTCTTCCCCTCACCTCCCCAAACAGAGCAAGTGACTTTTGAAGAGACAGAAGCCTCCAGATCATGTTGGTTCAAACTTAGCGGTTTTACAACTGATGTATTACAGGGCACCTAAATATTTATGCTGTGCTGGGCTTTTTTATCTGTTTATTGAGACCGCCTTTCATATCACCACACTGATATGGACAGGACAGGAGACGGGCATGGAGGACACAAACACATACATAGGTCCAGCTTGATTCTGGAACGGCAGGTTAATTGTGGTGGGTTTCCATTTTCTCTGGTGGATAAAACATGGTATTTAGGGGAGAGCCCTCTGATCATTTCAATGTAGCACAGTTAGGGCTGCTTATGGGTGGCGGGGAACGGGGCATTATTGAACTGTTTTGTTGTCAGAGGGGGTAGTTTCTTTTCCATGTGTGAAGAACCTACTATGTCCCAATAAGTACCAGGAGGAAGTAGAGCTTTTGTTTTCGCTTGAGGGATACGCCACATTTGAGATTAGTGAGACAAGAGCTTTCATATTTATTAATAGTATTGATTCTCTTTTATTGTCTTTAAATACAGGACTGTCAATTTGATGCCAGGCAACCACTTTAAGAGTATGTTTGCATTACAAAAGCATTAAAATCACAGGAAAAAAAAATAGGTTTACTAGTTATTTCTATACCAACTTTGAAAAACCTGTAGGAACATGAGGAGGCCCAGACCAAATAGTGTAGCTGCAAAAATGCAGCATTTGTGAAACTGCCTAGTTTTGCTTACCAGTTGTAAATTACACATCTGTGCCATAAATACTAAATTTGGAAATGAGGTTTGATGATGTGAAGGAATTTCTGTCCCTGTGTTGGCAGCTAATAGTCCAGTTGACAAATGGCAGGAAGGAAACTGATGTAAAAATAACACAAGGTTAAGTTGGCAGAGCACAGTTTCTACCAATAATATCTTCTTGTCATTTTAAATAAGCCATTGCTAATTGTTAGGCGAGTCAGATACTCTTCTACTCTTTCCCAATTTGTTTTATTGTTTCTTGTGCAGTGTATTATTTAATGGGAGATGCAAGGTCAAATATAAGCCAGTACATTTAAATTTATTTAATTTTTGGTCACAGTGTCAAGCTGTAACTATGAGGAGAAAAGGAAAACAGATTTGCATACAACAACAATAATTTCATTGACTTAGTTTGGTATTTTCTGTATTTGCATACTGTACATACTAAAGCCACAGACTTGCAGAAACAGTCAGCCACTCTGCATTCGTGTTGGACACTGAAAATGTTCTTACGTGTGTGGTGGGACAAACTTCCAGTGCTTTGAGGTGGAGAAGGCTAGGAAGAAGCCACTGCAAAGGAAAATGGAAGACCTTGAGAGCTGAGCGGGCTGGATTTATTTTTGATTTTGGAACCCATGCTAAATGGATTAATTTTTCTTGAACCTTTTTATGAGGACTTGCTTCTAAATGGAAGTGATTATTGTTAAACTAAATAGAGCTGCAGCACGCTCCTGAGAATATCGTAAGCCTCCTTCTGACCTCCCCGTTAACTGAGATTTTATTTTAAATCTTTGAAGGCTGGTTTAAAAATCAAACTCTGCAGTGAAATTATTCAAGAAGGTTGGCCTTTTCAGCAAGTAGTTTAGTAGTAGCTTCACAGTAATATTTTGCAGAGATTGAAATATTTTAGGTGAAAGTCCTAAATTAGCAAGTACTCCTGGGCATCTCTCTTCCTGTTGTAATTGAAAAGAGCGAGATCTTGGAAACGATAAGGCTCTTAGCTGTTGTGTGATCTTGTTGCCAAGTATTTTTTATACAAACTGGAAAACGTAGTCTTTTTTTTTTCTTCCCACAAAGAAATCCCCCTGAAACAGTTTTCCTTGAAGTCTCATAAATCCCTGCGTAACACCTTATCAGCTCCATTATCAGAGCTATTTAGTTATTTAGTTCCTTTTTTAACCTCGTAAGAATGTAATTTGCCACACAGTTTAACCTCCAGTTTAAGCTTTGTGCAATTTATGTGCAATTTTTCAAACCTCCCCTCCCCAATTTTACATTAGTCTGATACTTAAGGGAAAAGCTTTCCCAGATGCTAAAACAGAAATTTTGTGCATGCTCTTCTCTGTTAGAAATGTGATGGGATTTGTGAGGTACTTACTTACCCATGTGTAATAATATTGTGACTGCCATTTTAAATTTAAGACAGAAAAATATACAGTAGCTTCAGTGATTTACAAGAAAAATAATATTTACTGCTTTGTCCTTGAAAAACATGCCCCTGAACATGCATTAGAAGAAGAATTAAGTTTTGTTTTCATAATTTTGTATTTTGGATTGCTGTAGCAATATAGTGTTCCATCTTTGCTCACTTACGTCTCCTTCCCCTCCTTTGCTCCCTGCTTATGTTTTAATTAAAGCCAGCTGCAATTTTTTCCTTTTGCTGTGTTTTCCCTGTGTCTCTCATTGAGCTCACAGGCATTTCACCTATGGTCAATCCATTGATTTTAGCTAATGTTAGCACAGAGGAGCAGCTTAGCTGTGTATAATGACAGTGGGCAGTAAATACCACTCTGATTCACAAGTCACATGGTAATTCTGTGTGTTACCTTTAACTCTCCACACTTGCCCAGGAGGGGTTTTGTTGTATTGGGGTTTGTTTTTTCTTTCTTTCTTTTCCTTTCATTTCTATTCTTTGACTAAAGATGGGAGGCAAAAAAAATATATCCCACTTTTAAACTCCTTGACTGAAAAATTGCAATTAAATGGATGGCCCAGGGTATCCTTTTAACTACTTCTGCCTTGTCTGGTTGAATTTCTTCTTAATAACTGTGTAATGTTTTAATGCTTATTTTATAATTGAAAAGCCTGTGTAAGTTGTGTACATGAGTCTTTGGATTGCATTGTAGCATGCTTAGCATAGTGGAGTCCTGTCTGTGAACAGTGTGTCTCCGTGCTATAGTAATAAAAATAATAATAATACGTTTTGGTAGCTAAAGCATGTGCAGAAGGTGGTAATTTATTTCTAAAATTAGAGCTATGCATTAACATGAAGTTTTTGAAGTGACATCGTGGCCAAAGGATTAGCTCCTTTTTCCGTTGGTTGGTTTTTACTCTGTTCTTTGACATTCCCATTTTTAACACAGCTTGTTTGAAGATCCGTAGAGCAAAATTTCTTCGAATGGAGGGATCTTCTAAGTGTGCATTTTTCAATGGCTACGCTAGATGAGCTGTCCTGCTTCTTTGTAGACCCTGCACTTGCTTCCCCCAGTGATCTAGGACTTCTGGGGTACTTTTGCAATCTGTGCACCAGATTCAGCCTAACAATGTAGGTGAGCAAGCTCAGCGTGGATCCACTTGGTGGACTACCAGAAAAGAAAGTGTATTTACCCTGAGGTCAGGAATGGGGTGGAAAATCAAGGTGCACCACCAGAACTTCACATGAGAATGATATGCTGCCTCCCTGCCAGCCTGCCAGTCAAAATTTCTAATGCATTTTGGGCTTGCATCATTTAAAAAAAATAAAAGGGAAAAAAAGGGTGGGGGAGGGCGGAAAGAAAGGGAAAAAAGAGACCTTCTAACGGTCAACTAGGTATTTCCTAAAGCTACCTGGTAAGATGATGTGTACATGACCAAGATGCAATTCCATGTTCAGTCATTCACTGTTTCTTACTACAAAATAAAACAACAACAAAAAAATTGATGTTGCTATCAGTTGGTAATGGCGCAGCTTTATGTTGGAGATCATTAGATTCTCTGCCACCTTGGAATTCCCAGGTGCCATTAGTATGTTGTTTGCTTTCTGAGTTGAGCTACGTCCCTCGGAAAAGGTCATGTCTGCAATGTTTTTGGAAATTATATTTATTTTCCACAAGTGTGCAACTTCAAAACAGCTTAGCTGCTTGCATCAGACTCTTCCTGTTCAGGGTAAAATAGCCTCAAAAATAGCATCTAGGGATACGGAGTAGTTGGAGTATGAGTTCGTGGTTTTGTTACTTGCGGTTTTAACTGAAACATATTGTAGTTTTTCATTAGCTGCTATTTACTTCAGCATACCATGAAATTGCCCTTCTTGTCATCACCCTGACAGATAGTCTCTGGCATTTTTAAACTAGTCTGCTAACTTAGCTTTTAAAAGGAATATGCGCTGCTCTGGTATATCAGGGTATTAACCTAGTGTCTGTAGCGTCGACTGATTTGGATTAATTTTTCACTACAGCGATCTGCTATTGTGTGTTTTCTATATCTCAAAGAAGAGTGCCTAAAGTATTCACCAGGCTGTATTTTCACTAGGGGAAAAGCTTATATTATCATTTAGTCAACTCCTAGAAAAGGACAAGGTAGTTTCCAAATGTATTAGCAAATTGACATAAACAGTTGGGCTCTTTCTGAGTCATTCTCCTGGAAAGTACCGACAGTGTGTTCCCAGGGATTTTAGTACATCAGTGAACACCATAAAATCTTGTCATCCCTCCATGGCATAGACATACTTTGAGTGATTTGCCCAGGGATGCCTGGCCAGAGAAGGGAACTCTGAGTTTGTGTGTGCCGAATATCAGGGTGGTATCACGTAATGCAGGCCAGTGGTGGAGGTTGTATCTGGCTGGTTTAATACAAAAAAGCCACAGGCTGGCTGTTCAAAAACTACCTCAGCACTGGGAGGTTTCCTAAGGGCGTTACTGTCATGCTGTCTGTCCAGAAGATAAAGCACCAGCAACTTGGGAACGATTGGGAACAGTTGTTACAGTGGGTACAGTGCATCTTCACTGAGTATATCACTGTTTTTCCACAGAAGAGAGATCTCAGTTGCGCTGCTGTGTAACACGTGCTGCCTGATACGATAATGATGGGTTGGGGTTTTTTCAGTTTTCTTTCGGATGTCGTCTTTCACTCTGCATTACCGGTCTTTCTCTCGTTTCTGTCTTTGGAAGTGAAGAGGCTGTGGGCTATTGAGTTCAATACAGAAAGAAGTTGTTCTCGTACACTTGTCTTGCAGTGGAAACAATTTCTGTTTAATTGGTTAAAATTTTCTTCCCAGTGGTCACATGTTGGACAGCTTCACAATGTTGTGCTAGTGGATCTAGACATTTAATTTGAGCAGTGGTGACACACATCAGGCAAGGTGGCAGCTGTGTCTGTGAGCCCTGTATCTGTGCATCAGTGAATTTCTTTTTGAAGCAGATAATTGCGAGGATTTTAAACAAAGAATGTAATCTTTAACCTTTGACGGTTTTTATATCTCTGCCAAAAGTTAATGCCACTACACTTTTGCTGTGGTCCAGTATCATCACTTTTCTTTTAAGCACTAGGTCGTCTTGAGCTGCTTGATATTATTACCTAATCCTAAGTTAAATCCGAGCAATATTGCACTCTGAAGCTGACTTGCGTCTTCCTCTTTCGGTCTTTCCTTTATAAGGAATCAATGTTAATATGTAAAAATTGGACATCTACAGCTATTTCACTCTTTTAATTGAATTATTAAAAGCTTAAAAGGTAAGCTTAGTACATCACTGTTAAAGCCTACTGATGTCTTGCAAAGATGTTACACTCTTTTAATACGGAGGTCTAGCAGTATATTACTTGCATGCAGCAATAGCTCTAATTGGAAACCTAATAGGATACAAGAGATTTCTAAGACTATTACAAATAATAATACATTATTTTTTAAGTCTGCGGGATTCTTTATTGACAGTCCTTTGGGTTGAAGCTGGAAATAAAATGCAAAGCGCCGAAATATTTCTCGTTGGTTCAGAGGGCTGTGTTCAGTGCTAATCGCACATCATATTTCTTGAGTGCTGAAGTGTTCCCAGCGGGCAGTTCTTGTGATATAAATTCCAACAGTAAATCGGTGCTAACAAAGCTCAAGTACCCGTTCCGTTCAGTAGCTCCATCTTTAGGGGAGGGAGGGGAGGATGATGGCCGGTGTGACTTGCAGTAATGACAGTGTGTCGGTAGGTTGCTAATACGTACATAAAGAGGTGATTCCTTGGAGTGGTGGCTAAGGGTGCCCCAGAGAGTCCTTTTCAGTAAGTTTTCACAGTTAAGCTGATGTCTTTCAAGAGGTAGAGCTTCCTGTCGAAATATAACACTCTTCCAGTCTAATGCACAAGTGGTAGCTGGAGAGTACTGAGTGTCCAAATATATAGACCTGCATAGGACAGGGACAAGTCATTAAGGTGGAGTGGGATGCCAGGAGTGTTCAGGTTGGAATGGCTTTTACTTTAATTTAGTACCAGTCTTGAGCTGTGCAGAGTTTTGTGTTCTGAGGAGAGAAATCTTCCCCTATAGTGCGTCACTTTGCAGAGAAGCTGTCTCCATTTACTGCTTTCTTACACGCTTTCCTTCCCCTGGAAGCATGCTTTTAGTCATAGCTTCACTATTGTTGAATTATTTAGCACCATCGTATTGTGAACTTTTATTTTTAGTTTAATCTGAAAATAAAACTTTAGGTTTGATAACAGAACTAACTCCCTTTCTCTCTCCTGATTCCCCTGCTGTCAAGAACAAGTTCGCTAGTACTGCAAAGAGCAGGGGGAAAAAGTATGTCTCTGATCCTTGTTGTTACATTGAGAATTTATCTTTTTGTAATTGTATTTCTATTTGTAACACTGTTACTAACATCTAGTAATTACTCTGGTTCCCTTCACATTAATCGAATACATATCGTCATGTATATATTAAATTTATTGGATTGCCTTCCCTCTCAAGTAATACTGCTCCATGATTCTTACAATATGAAAAGAGCCTTTTTTTATCGCTCTGTCTTATATTAGCCTTGTTAAAAGAACGGGGAAAGAAGAGCAAGGCTGGTTTACATTCTAATAGGGACGTTAAAATCCAGCCCTGTGCAGAACAAGGGGAGAAGAGATTTCTGAAGTCATAGCACATCCATGATGCAAAAAGCTGTGTCAGCACCTCCCTTTATGCAAAGGGCGTTTTCAGCTCTGGCATCTCACGGATAAAATACTACCATAGCAGCACAGAAAGAAAAAGGTAGCAATGGAGTCCTAAACCATTAATGGCTTTATAGGTTGAGCTGTACTCAGTGACATATGGCACACTACAGAATTTGAGTGTTTGAGGATCTCGGAAAAACTAATTTTCAGCAAGCAGACATTTGTGTTCTTGCAGCACCCTTAGTTTGTACTGCTCTTGGTGAGTTGCAGGCAGGTTAGGGAGAATCTAGAATTAGATGAAGCTGACTTGAGAACGCGCTGTTTTAATCTGACACAGTGATTTTAATTCCCCTTACAAAAGCAGTTCCACAATACAAACAATATCAATGGGATGAGTTCATGTGGCCTCATTTTAGAAATCAGTGTAGCAAAATGTTTAAAGTGTAGAAAATTTTGACAAGAGTAACATTGTGTGGTTGGCTTCCTTCAGTTCAACCAGGAGCCTCGGTTGAGCAGTAATACAGGATTATATTTTACATATATATATATTCATATGTATATACACATATATAAACACAACATTAATAAAATCAATGTAAGTCCTTAATTTGTTTAGTATGGTCTTTGATGTGGTACAGTTTTGTTAAGGCTGAGATGGGAGAGCCGTTTCTGAAATACAGTACAAAATTGTTCTTTGAAACCTAGCTTTTCTGTTGTGCGGAGATTGTGTAGCATGTTTAGGAGTAGTTCTGGGCAATGCTGCACTTAGAAATGTCAGGAGAGAGAAGCTGAAAACCATACCCCACCTCTCGTTTCCCAGCTTCCAGTTTGGAACACTTCTAAGTCCAGGTAAGATCTCTGAGATTTTGGAAACATTCAGTCTACTTTTAATCCATGTCTTTACTTCAGGCGGTGTGTGAAGTATAACACTGAAAACTTTCTTCCATATTGTACTTGAAGAATGTAAGAGGCCATATTTATTTGAACAGTGGTAATAGTCCTAAACCATTTGGTTTTTTTATCTCTTAGTGCTGGCCCCAAAGGCGATAACATCTACGAATGGAGATCAACCATTCTAGGACCTCCAGGTTCAGTCTATGAGGGAGGTGTTTTCTTTCTTGACATCACTTTTACACCAGAATACCCTTTCAAGCCTCCAAAGGTAAGAGACCTGTAGCTGATTGTCCTGGGTTGGGCTGTGATAGTTAATTTTCCCCAGAACGCTGGGAGGGGGATAGCCGACCCAAAGCAGACAGGCAGGTATTCGATCCCACTGCCGTCACGCCCAGTCCATAGCCAGGGGTCTGGCCGGGCAAGGCGCGGGGAGAGGCCGGGAAGGGCGCGGGGCGGCTCCGGTTCCCGTTCCGGGTGGTGAGCGCTTGTGCTGTGTATTACTCGTTTGTATTCTCTCTTGTTAGCATTACAGTTGTTATTGTTACTGTTCTCTCTCTCTCTGTGCTGTTGCATTAAACTGTCCTTATCTCACCCCACGAGGGCTGCCCCTTTCTCTGCTGATTCTCCTCCCCGTCCCGGTGGGGGGTGTGGGGGGTGCAGTGAGCGAGCGGCTGCGTGGTTCTTTGTTGTCGGCTGCGCTCAAACCACAACACTGATGTCTTAAGTAATGAACATCTTAAGTCATGAATGCTGGACAAAAACCATCGAGTAGCAAGCTATGTTCATGGATTGCAACCCATTTGAAAGCCACTCTCTTTAAGAACAGGCTCAAGCTCATTTCAGACATTACAACGCTTTCTATTAGCTAATGTTAACAGCTTTTCCATTCCTCTTAATCACTATTTTAGAGCTTGTTTTCTTTTTCCATGTTTCTCTTTATAAGAGGTCCGAAGCAATTAGTGCAAGCATCAGGACAAGACTGAGAAACTGAAAAGTAAATAAACTTGAGGAGAGGAGAAAGGATACAAATACTTGTTTCTCAAACCACTCAGTTACCATAAGCATAACAGTTATCTGTGTTTTGACCGCCAAAGTAGTATTTCATTTTTCAGTTTTGTTGGGTACTTGTGTTGTTCACCTACTTGTACAGTAACAAACTTTTTCTGTAGGTGTGTTGTATTTGTGAAGCTCTTATATTCCAGTGTAGTTGTGTTCCAATGCTACAAGGCAAATACCAGTGCAAGTGAATGTTATCTTGTGGTTCACGTACTTGGCCAGAGAAAGAGCACTGGGTTACAAGAAGAGGTGGTTGTGTATATACTTCATGTTTGCCTTGTATCTCAAGGCATTTAAGTGCATGTTTACCTTTCTACTTAAAAGTCGTTGCATTGATCAAGTAAACGCCAGTGACTGCCCCATCTTCAGACTTGGGTCTGGTCTGCAGTAACAGGGCATCAGGCCATCAGTCCATCTCAGCAGAGACAATGCTAGTTGGTCATACCAGACAAATTAATACAAGCTTCCCAAATTAAGGAAATCGACTGTTCTTATTATCATAACTTCAGGGCTGGTAGTAGCAACAAGACCTTAAATTCTACCCTTAAGGTTCCAATTCACAAGCAGCGTGGTCTGCCTTGGGACACCCTAGTGATCTCCTGCTGATGCCTGCCCATCCCTCTTTGGAGGTTCTCTGGCAGCACGGATGTTTCTCTTGTGTTAGAGTTTAATTCAGTTCAGAATAGTTTTTCATTATTTTAGTTTAATTACTTTGTATTGGATAATTTATAGTCCAGCCGACTGTGCAATATCTTGAGCCCAGTAAGCATTTAAAGAGGGAGCTTTTACCTTCCGATGTGTGCTTTGCTACACCATTGCTTCCTGTGCTACAGGTCAGAAGCATTTATCGTCCCAGGCTTATCCAGCCTGATGCCTTGCAAGACCATGTTATAACTACCAGTGGTATTGAGACAGCCCTATATGCCAAGTTCCCTGATGCAGAAGCAAAGATGCAGTTTTGTCACTTCAGCTCAGCCCTGCTTTCTGCTCTGTGCTTCTGACAGGAATCTCTCTGCCTTTATCTAAACCCCTCGCCCAGATGAAAAGAAGGGTGGGATTAAAAAAACCCCAAGCATCGCTTAGTGAGGCCTTAAAAGACTAGTTTAGTGAACATTCACTGTATTGTAGCAGAGTTGCATTTAAATTGAGTCTTTCATCTAGCAGGGTCCCAGCTGGCTTAGAAACCGTGCATATATATATATATATATATATATATATATATGAAAATAAAATACCTATAGCTTCAGTCACATTGAAACGGGATATAGGAGAAAACATAGCAGCACTCTAATAGAACTACTTGCGCTACTTGGGTACTTCGGGTTTAAATGAAGAACCTTTCTTCTGCTGAGAACCAAAGACTCTTATAGCGGCTCCTGTGTTAACACCTACGCTAGTGTTAGTGATAATGTGGAAATATAATTATCATATTGTTCTTGCTTTATTTCCACTAATTTGTTGATTTCAGATTGCCCAGCTGCTTGCAGTGACCAATAATGATTTGTGGGTCATGTGGAATTGGTAGGACTTACGTAATTACCATAGCCTTCCTTTATTTGTCTTTTAGGGCAAGAAATAAAGGAACAGCTAGCTGAAACAAAACCCAGTGTGTCATTTTGATGATAAGCACTAGTAGAGCAGTAGAGTAGTTGAAGATGACTTCAAAAGCCTTGACCTTTGAAAAGATTACTCTCTAGAGTTAAAGAACTAGTTTCCATTGAATCTTCCTTGGTAAGCCTTGCACAACCAGTGGAAGAAACCCTTTACTGCCTCTTTGAGGCCCTCGGTAATTCGTAGGAGGACAGTCCCTGCTGTGGGCTGCCTCGTGGTGGAGTGTTTATAGTAGAACACATTTCATAACTTGGAAATGAAACTGCATGAAAGGATTTACCTTCTTAAGTAAAGTGAGGTGAAAGTGGTCATCCTGGCAGGCTTCCAAGCCCTTAGGAAAACGCATGAGAGAAGGTGTTGAGGCATAGCCACCACTGACAAATGCTGTGTGGTTGATGAGCATCCTACAGATGTGTGATGAAGGAAATACAGGTGCAGTCTCTGAGGACTGGGTCTAGCTCCAGCTGAGGGTTTGGTTCAGTATGTCAGAGCAAAATTTTGCAGGGAGGATGTTGCTATAGGAGAGCCAGAGGACTATGCTAGAAGTGATATTAACAGATTCCTGGAAGGATGTAAAGAGGGGCTGCACTACTGTATGTGAGGGTGGAGAAATTAATGGTCTTAAAATTTGACTTGGAAATGATTGCACAGTAGAAGGAACTTCAGTGGGAGAAATCTGATATGGATTTCTGTCAGTATCTGACAGATACTCTCTCTCCTGTCCCGAATATGTATAACAGAGTTCTTTTGCATTTATGGAGCATTCCATACAACACTTTGAAGATGTTGGCATTAATCTGTTCTCTGCTTTTATGTTTTCTCATTTTGTGTGGTATTCTGGTTTTGCCTTTGTTTCAGATAGCAATGAGTCAGGCCCATGCTGGGTGGGCCAGGATTCAGGAGAATCCAATAAACAAGTATAATTAGAATTTAAGAGTTCAGTATTTGGTCCTCAAGATGATTGCCATTCTTTTGTACTATTACAATGGACATTTTCCCAAGAGTTACGTTATAGTTGGGTTAGGTTTCATTTATTGAGGTGAATACAGTAGCTTTTGTTGACCTGGTGTGTGCTTTGATCATTTGTGTTAATAACCTCTAACCACTTCCTTCCCCCCACTCACATTTTGCTGCTTGTGTAAATTAACCTCTGCTATCACTTCAGGGTAAGGTTGAGATTAGCTTCTTTTATGTCTTTTCAAAAGCCATGTTTAACTCCATGTCGTTACTGCATTAATGTAATCTCAGGTGGGGTATTTCCACAGGATAGTTCAGTTGCAGTGTGTGTGTATACATATATATATGTATTTCTGCTATTCCACATGCTGTTCTCTCGACCCTGAATGCATTGTGCTACTTTCTAAGTAACTCGGTTTCTCTTGGTTTTGGTCTAAATCTACTAGCTTTATGTGGCGGGGTTTTTTTTCCTCTTTCAGGTGTAACGAGCATTAAATATTTTTGTTTGGTTTTAAGTGAGTCTCCAGTTCCTCCCCCTCTCCCAGCTTCGTTTGGGTTCCCTGCACAGCTGGCTTTTGTACTGTTAGCCAAAATTGTAAATGGCAAACAGCTGGACTACATGTGTATAACACCATCCCAGTTCTGACTTGCTGCTTAAGCAGAAAACAAATTTAGGTTTTTCCCACAGTGCTTTGGTTAGGTAGAGCTCCTCTGACCAGAGAAAACTGCTTTTGCTGCCATGGATATAACCCTTAAGGACTATAACTTAAGGTTTCATAAGGAACTAGACCGTTCTGCAAATATATGGGAGTCTTCCTTCTTTCTCTCTTTCCCCTCTTTCACAAATAATAATTAAAAATTAAGTCTTACTCTTAAAGGCAGACAGGATTCATGCTTTGTTATCAGTTATTAGTCAACTGGACTGAGAGACTGCCTACAGAGTATTTAGCTTTTGTGCTCAGAATCAGGATTAACAACTTTCTGTCATTACAAATTAGAACTCTTGACCTCTCTGTTAATTTAGTCCTTGTTGTATCAACTTGGAAACACTCCACGCTTCCCCTTCTGGAAGTGTTTAATCTGTTAAAATTATTACCTCACCTACATTTAGAAGCCTTCTTGGAAGGAGACCAAAGCTGCAGGTCAAATAGAGAAATACTGAAGGAGCAGTGGGGCTGAGGGCTGCTCAGGAACCCAAGGCAGAGCCAGTGCCAGCAACTGCAAATGTCATGAACTTCTGTTTTGCCCTAAACAGTATGTGTTGGGGCAGGTACCACAGAGTCGGATCCGCCTCCCGCTTGGGCTAATGTACGTGGGCTCCCACGTGACTGTAGGGAGTCATTGCTGCTTTGCCTCTGAGGATTAGATGAACTGGGAAAGTAAGGCTGTTTTAGTTTCTTACCTGCTATACCTTTAAGGTTCCCTAGGTAGGTTCTTGTTTTTGCAGCAGGTGTTGGAGGGGGACACATCTCTGCTCTCTTCCAGACATTTTGCTATTCCCACTCATAATGTGCATAGTATAGGGATTGATTTTTTTTTTTTGGGGGGGGGGTTGCTTCCTGTTTTAATCTAAAATCCAAGCAGTTTACAAGGAACAAAGCAGAAAGTCTCCCCAAGCGTGCAGTGTGGGTGTCTCTTGTGTGACAAGTAACTGCTTTTGCGAGTCCGAAAATAGCCCATGTGCTCTGTGCGTCGGGAGCGTTCTTGGAAACACTGCACGGATGCAGTACACAGGGACATGCCAGGCACAAGGGCTCTTGTAGCTGTGTCACCCCACCCTGTGCCTGTTCCCCAAGCCTATGAGGGGGAGGGTCACAGGAAAAACCTTTCCATCAGAAAGAAGAAAAAATGAGAGTTGGCTGGCAAGTTTTATGCGTGGGCTGGTCTCATCTCGAGAGAAAGCGCTAGCGTATTCTTGTCGTACTGCATGCTTACTGACCATGTTTTGCACATACCCCTGTGACCTATAAACAGACAATAAAATTTGTGGGTGTGGATAGCTGACAAATTCTGAGGATTTAGGGCATGAACCCGCCAACCTTTATTCATGCAGATAATCCTAAATCATGCGAGTTCCGCCAAATTTGTTGTCGCTGTTCATCCAGTGAGTCGGAGCAAGGCCTTTCTGCAGATCACATTGTGATCTCCTGAAAACGGCTCGTCCTCCTTTTGTTTCCCTTTCGAATAACTTTTGCGGCAAGTTGCCTGGCTTAGTCACATCTCCCAAACTTGAAAATAATAAAATGCAACCAACTCCTCAGCACTTGGAAGTGAGGGGAGCCGTGGTTCCAAGCGCCCTGGCCTTTCTGGGGGATTTTACAAGTCCTTGGGAGCCCGGCAGGAGAAAAATGCTGGCATTAAAGCCCCGTGCCCCTTTGCCGATGTGAGCAAAAAGACAAAAGGTAATAAATAAAAATAATAATAATAATTAAAAAAATTACACACACACACCCCCACCCTGGNCCTCCTCACAGACTGCAACCCGGGTAAGTCCCCTGCGCGGCCAGGCGGGCCGCCCGCCGCCCTGCACCCAAATACCTCGGCCCTCGTCTCACTCCCTTGGCTTCGGCCAGCACGGCTCTGGCCTCCAGCGCAGCAGGATTCCCTCTCCAGGGCAGCCGGAGAGGGGCTGGAGGTGGTGGAGGTGATATACCCTGCCCGCCTGCTGTTCACCACTCCTCGGGCTGACCCTCGAGGAAAGCAGCATCCCTCCTCCTGCACATGAAATCTCCTTCCCCTTCCAAACCAGCTCTGGTTTTGGGTAAGGGCTGAACACTCTTCGCTGGTCTGTAGTGCTGCAGTCATTCAGCGAAGGAGCTAGAAGAGCCACAAACGCAGTTCTGGAAAGAAGGGGGATTAGCCTTTTGACTTTCTGTCATCCATTTACAACCAGTGACCAACTCTGCCACAAAGTAGTAGCCCTCGCTGCTTCTCGAACCCATCCGTTATATATCTGGAATATGTCTTGGTTTCCGAAGGCGNGAAAACGGCTCGTCCTCCTTTTGTTTCCCTTTCGAATAACTTTTGCGGCAAGTTGCCTGGCTTAGTCACATCTCCCAAACTTGAAAATAATAAAATGCAACCAACTCCTCAGCACTTGGAAGTGAGGGGAGCCGTGGTTCCAAGCGCCCTGGCCTTTCTGGGGGATTTTACAAGTCCTTGGGAGCCCGGCAGGAGAAAAATGCTGGCATTAAAGCCCCGTGCCCCTTTGCCGATGTGAGCAAAAAGACAAAAGGTAATAAATAAAAATAATAATAATAATTAAAAAAATTACACACACACACCCCCACCCTGGCTTTCACAGTGAGTGTAAGCACCCAGGGTTGGAAAGTTGGCCGCCATTTTGCGGGGAGGTGACGGTACCCGTGTTGTCGGCCGTGAGCCCGCGCTGTGGCCACAGTGGTTCGCACCAGGGCTCCGGTAAGTCACCCACGTCCTATGTTTCGGTTCCCCTTTCCTTCGGATGGGAAACCTGTGCCGCCACCTGTCAGGGCGTGCTTAACGCTGCTAAGGTGTACTCGGAGGGGCTGGAAATGGCGCCTAAATGTATTTTTTTCGATTTAAAATCAGGGCGTTGGGGTTCGCCTCCAGCGTCACGGTTGTGCTCGGGTCGTGTCTGTTGTTTCACCCTGGAGCTGCCTGTGGGGAACGGCTGAGGTCGGCCGAGGTGGCGGCGTGGAGGAGCCCCTGGGAGGCCGGCCGGCCGGCCTTTCCGCGCACGCCGCATAGCGGGGCGGCGGGACCGGGACCGGCGGCGGGGCGCGGCTGTGCTCCCGCNCCCTGCCCGCCTGCTGTTCACCACTCCTCGGGCTGACCCTCGAGGAAAGCAGCATCCCTCCTCCTGCACATGAAATCTCCTTCCCCTTCCAAACCAGCTCTGGTTTTGGGTAAGGGCTGAACACTCTTCGCTGGTCTGTAGTGCTGCAGTCATTCAGCGAAGGAGCTAGAAGAGCCACAAACGCAGTTCTGGAAAGAAGGGGGATTAGCCTTTTGACTTTCTGTCATCCATTTACAACCAGTGACCAACTCTGCCACAAAGTAGTAGCCCTCGCTGCTTCTCGAACCCATCCGTTATATATCTGGAATATGTCTTGGTTTCCGAAGGCGATCTTGCCGGTTACATTTCTATACGTGTCTAAAAAAGATGAGAGAAGCACAAGAGTTCATGCTATCTATTATGTATAACAAAAACTTGTTGGGAAAATAAAACCTCTCCTTGTGATCTGATCTTTCCCAGAAGGCAGACTTATATTGATGCAAGTACACTTAGCAGTGAGTATGTCCCAGGCACTTTTAGGAAGGGGGTAAAAGAAACCTGAAACATACAAATCCGTGACTCAGTAATGCAAAATATGACTATGGGAGGATTGTTGTCTTTTAAACTCCTTACAACTTTAATTGGTGTTTTGCTCTTAATTAGGTAATAGATTAGTACGTTACCATAAATACACACAAATCAATGAAGATACAGACCATCAATTCAGTATATTTAGACTGTTGCAATGTACCTTACTTGTGTTAAATGTACCTTACCCTTGTGTTAAATTCACACTTCAGCTTTATTTTTAAGTTTTTATTCAGTAAGTTGTCTGAAATAAGTGGTTTTCTTTTCTTTTCAGCTGACCCCCTGGTTGGAAGTATTGCCACTCAGTATATGACGAACAGAGCAGAGCATGACAGAATGGCCAGACAATGGACCAAAAGATACGCTACATAAATCAGATTTTCATCAAACTCTTACATTATTTGTCTGTGATGGAAAGAGCTGCTTATGATTTTGAAGGGGTGGGGGGAGGGAGGGTGCTGGTAAAGAGTAGGGTATTTCTATAACAGATTTTATTCAGTCTTTTATTTCCTAAGATTTTGTTGTTGTAACTTAAGGTATCTTGCTACAGTAGACAGCTAGGATTGGGAATAGCATATTTTAAGACTGTAATTAGTTCAGCAATATTAGCTCACATATAGTACCGAGAAGAATGTAAACTTCTTAGACTTCTTTGGTTTTCAGTTTGCTCGCAATATGTAAAAGATTAAAACAGCTTAATTTTGGACAGGTACATATGTTGACATTTATGTAAAAGTCCTTTCAAGACTCTATACACTGTTTTTGCTTTTTGTTTTGTTTTTGGTTTTGGGGGGTATTTTGTTCTGGTTTGGATTTCTTGGGGGTTTTTTGTAAAAAGCGGTCGGGATTGTTTTCCCCTATGGAGGGCACATTGGTATTTAACAAATCCTTTTTAAAGACTGTCATCTCATGATCTGTGATATGGAGAGGTGGATGTATGGCCTCGTATATGAAATGAGAAGTAGTTAATGTATTATTTTATAAGCCAATCTATCTTTGTGAGAAGAATAAAGGGTTTAATCGGGACTTACGGTAACCTGTAGTGAAATACCTTAAGCTGTTTAACTGTAAGGCGTGGAATAGGAGTCACTCAGTGGATTGGTTGTATGTTGTGGGCTACTTAAGTCTGCATTTGTTACTGTGCTAATAAAAAGATGTTTAAAAAAAAAGAAGAAGAAGAAAATATTTCTGCTTAGTGCCTTGCCTTGTCATTTTGCCCGGAACAGTGTCTCCCAATACACTTTGAGGATTACGGTATGGGTAAGGACAAGGGAGTTCTGCAGGTGAGTGCACTGACTGCTTCTGTTTTGGGAAGTCGCTTCTAGACAAGCTACAACACATGACAGCTAAGACTTTTTCAGCTGTTTACTGTCTAAGAGTTACACAGCCTGGCACTGCCCCTGAGGAGGCAACCTGCCGCAGTGTCCATGCTAGTTACTTTTTAGCTTAAGTTTTCACAGCATGGGCTTTTCGGGACTGGCACGTTACTGAAAGTACAACTGGAAATGTGTAACGTATCTGGAAGGAAAACAGGCAGGAGGTAAAAGGAAGAAGAGAGTATCTTCGTGGTTTTCTGGTGGAGTGCTCTATCAACACATGGAAGAGGAGAAGGAATCGTGTCCTGGTAAGGTAGCAGAAGACACCTTAAAGGAGAGTTAATCTGTGGATCCTTTAACTATCTACAAAGATTATCTCCTAGAGACATGGTGTTTACATTTGAAGTGTGTAGCAACAGGGCAGTTAATTGTGGATATGGCATTTTTGACCACTCCCTTAAGGTAAAGGCCGGAAGTACAGATTCATTTTCACACAGCAAGTGCTTCACCTTGCATCATTCTTCTGAGTGCTGTGTGGTCATCTGTGCCCTTGGATTTATTTTGGTATTTTATAAAGAAAATATATACAGAATTTATTTTATACTTCTCTTCCTGTAGATCCTATAGATCACGTCTAACTTGGTCCAAAGTAATCTGTTAATCAGAGGTACCCTTCCTTTGCTGGGTGATTGTGGGTAGCAGTATGTTACCCTCATCTGCTAACTGCTGCCTTGTCAGACAACGTATGTTTTGGTGTACGAGCTCCCTCAGCTGTTTGGCTCAGCCTAGGAAAATTATTGGTATATAGCTACCTGACACCAGGAGCATCTCTGGTAATCCTTTCCTCCTCCCGTCTACTGAGGGAGGAGGTAAATGGCTTAATCTCAGGAGGTTTTTCCCGGCTCCTTGCTTCGTGCTACCAGGATGTGCCAAATTAACTGTTGTAGCTGGCAGCGGGAAGGGAGCTGATTTGGGGTGACTGATCTGCACAGTGTTTATTCAGCAGGATAGAATTTAGGAGAAACAGAGAAAGACGGTTCCATTTACGAATTTTTCTTTTTTAATAATAATTTTTCTCCATTATCTTGTGAAGGGACTGTCTAGCTTTGTAGTTGGTAAGTGATCCCAGTGACCTAGGAGAGGTTTTGAGTCAGTGGAATAGTAAGAACAAAATATGTGTTCTGCCCTTTAGCTACTACATTGTACTTTACTTATTAACCCTATGTAAAACTGTACTACAGTGAGTTTCATTTTGACTCAGTACCAGCCACTGTGTGTAGATTGTTTGCAGAGGAGACACCACATTTTCCATCACTTGTCGATAAAATACTGTGGTATTTAGAGAAGGCAATTGATTTGAGTGCTTAAAAAGCATAAGCTTATAAAAGGAAACAGTGGGTGGTCATTGCTTATGTAAATGCCCAAAACGATCTAAACACATTTCTAGCGAATTTAACCAAATCAAAGATACTGTGTTTGCCTTTATGTAACCTGTTTGGGCTAAATGGCCTTAGCAAGAAGATCAGATCAGAAGATCCCTTTTCCTCTTGCCTTAAAACATTGTCAAGTCCTGAGCGTCCAGGGGAGCGAGTGAGCAAGCTGATCTTGCACAACATGGCTCTGGCAGCCTACAGGTGACATCAGTCTTGGCAGTGGAATTGGCACCAAGTCTGCAGGGTGCAGAACTGGACAGGAACCAGTCACCTCCATTCCTGCCCTCTCCACACGTTTTAAGTTAATTCTGACTTGTCAACTTGCACTCCCTTGGCTCAAGGGTCAGCTTCAGTGACGACGTGCAGTTAGTGGAGGTCTTCGCTTATTTTGATTGATCCAAAGCTGAACCAAGTCCCTTCTAGAAGAAGGGTTCCGCAGAGCTGAACACGACGAACATAACCAATTCCTTGGTGAGAACTTGCAGCAAGGAGGTGAACCGCTGCTGCTCTGAAGTTACCCCAGCTTCCCAAGCACGCAGGCAGATGCAGTCTTCTGGGTAGGGAGAAGCCTTGAGTACACGTGTGCTCCGTAGGAAATGAGTGAGGAGGGAGTGTTGTTCTGCAGCATCGCTGGGGACAATGACTGTTGCTAGCCAGGCTAGGGAAGGTCGTGCTATAGTGCTTACTCAGCTGCAGTGTTGCAATAGAAACAATTGTATGTTTCTAGCAGGGCATTACAAGAGCTTGCTCATTCATAATCGCTCTCTTATCTTACTCCTTAGCCACAGCAATCCAAACTATATTGAGCAAAGCACATAAACAGTTTCGTCTACCTTCATTACAAAGGTAAGAATACCTGCTTAATTTTTAGTGAATTGTACTGCTGCTCTGACATTAGTAATGCTGACGGACTTTATTTGTCAGTATTCAGGAAGAGCAATGCTATAAGCACACAGCTTAATTGTGATCATTAAGCACACTTACTATTTAGCAGTTATGATATGACACTGCAAATAATGCTCGTGGTTTTGCTGACTCACAGTGAAATTTTCAATATTTGTTCAAAACAACATCAATTTAGTGGAAAATAAGGGAACTGGGTACTTCGCTCCCTCTCCCTGCTCTTGACTTCAAATGTAAAGAAAAGTATCAATTAGTGTAAGAGGTTGTTAGAAGCCCAAAGCTGGCTGCTCTGTCTGGGAATCGTTGCTCATTCTGTACCTCTATATCCAATTTTGTTTAGTTTACTGGCAGGCTGACCTAGGACAGCAGATTTCCGCAGCACAGGTTTACCAGCATGGAGAGTCAAATACAGCACATACAGTTCTGCTCCTGCTGCTGGACAATGTGTGGCATATTAAGACCTAGGCCATTTGTACAGGTGTTTCTGGGCATTTGCCATGGGGATGTTCCCAAAAGGCAGCACCCTACCCTCCCCTCTCACAAGGTAGTACAGCGCTTTGTACTGGTTCTTACCTGGCCTGTAGCTTCAGACCGAGGGTGGATTACTACAGCATGGCTCAACAGCTGGCTAGGAGTATTATGCAACGCACTAAGCAGAGCCTGGGCAGTACCTCCTGCACACAACATCGCTCTGTATAATTTCTGAGTAAAATTATGACCTGTGTGAATGTGACTGATCTGTACTGGACATGCTGGAACAAAACCATGTGCAGCTATGTTGTCCTTCAGGTCACGGTTAAATTAATGAGTGCTCTGAGAGCTTTTCTGGTTTGTACAAATATATTCCTGAGCTGAAAGCACTACTAGCCAGACTTTGCTGGCTGACAAGCTTCATTTCGGGGTAGATCTGTTCTAGTATCTCCCACAAGATTTTTTTTTTTTTTTTTCCTTCCAGACACTAGCAGAACTTCAGCAGCTAAATCTGCTGGTAGTTGTTCCTCCTGCCCCCAAACCCTTCTCCTGCAACAACACACTGACCTCAGACTTCCGCAGCATCAAAAAGGCCTGTGACCCTGTTTAAGGTAAAGGTCAAAGGACTGCTGCCATTTCAAACACCTTCTCTCCAAATCAAATGCTTTATTGCAGCTAGTACTATTTGTGACTAGAGGCTACAGATCTGCAGGGGGATTGCTTAATGATAAGCTTGTTGATTTGTCCCTCAACACGGCTGTATCCAGGCATAGTCAAAGCCCCTGCTAGAGAGGCATCCACCTGTCCCTCCCCACTTCGTAACCCTTGTTGCAAGATAACTCCTCTTTATGAAGCGCTTTTACCACCAGTGACTTTTTCAAGCTGAGTCCGTGAGAAAGAAGGATACCTCTTAGCCATAAGCTTGCTGATTTTATTGCTGAATGAGATTATTGCTTTAAGTGAAACTGAGAAGCAAATGGCACAGAAAGGACTTAGGCTGTGACGTGGCAGCAGCAGACAATGCTAAGGTAGCTTAGTTATCACAGTTATTTCCTTTGCTCTTCCTCCCAGGCAAGGGAAATGTGGATTTGTTCTGGGACTGGGAGAGTTTGCTAGCTAAGAAGGTGAAGGGCTCGAGCAGCGTTTTCCGATCTGTCACAGTCACTTCCCACAGTCTCACTTTCTCGGCTCTTGCCCATTGCTGTGCTGCTTCTGCTTCCACTTGCCTTTGGTCCAGGAGGTCAGTTTTGTTTCCCAAGACAATAACTGTTACCTACAAACAAAACGAAAGGGTGAGATTTATACAAAAAGCATCCACCGCTCGCAATGCTTTTAAACAGCAGGCAAGTAGCGACACAGTTCAGTCCTGTTGTTTAACTCGGCACTGGCACAAGGTAAGCTGCCTGTAGTTTGAAAGATCAACGTCTGGGATTTGAATTAGCCTCATCTACTTGTGGGCTGGGAGCTGGTTTTAACCAAAGCGTATGCAAGGCTTCTCCTTCTCCCCCCGACTGCTTAAAGAGAAACAATACCCAAGAGAGCCAAACAGCACCGTTCGCCACTTACTTGGCAATTGAGCTACCCTAGACAAATGATAAGAGCGTGACATCTGAGTAGGTCAGAGCAGCAGATGCTTGAGAGATGAAAAAATGCATGGTGGCAGAGAAAGCCTGGACCCTACGGCTGTGGATTTTGCCCAGCTTGTTTTTAAGCAGCCTGGGCTGGCTGGGCTGTTAAGACCCTCTCCCAGCCCAGCTGGCTGCCTGCTCCCACGTGCACGGTATGCCACAAGAAGGACCTAAGCGGACAGTCTTCCGTCACTGAAAGGGTCAGATAAGCACCAGCACCATCCTCTCGGAAGCAGTTTCAAGAGCAGCCAGTAAGCTAAACCAGAGCAGCAGAGCTGTATCAAGTCAGATCTTGATCAGTCAAGTGACTTCTGTGTTGCCGAGACAGTGCAGCATGCCTCAGCTCAGCTGCCTGCCCGGTTTTTCAGTTCTAGGAAGTGCTGAAGGTAGTGCTGGCCACTTCAAGTTACTCCTCCTGCTTATTTTAAGTTAACCATTTTCCAAAAACGTTTTACTAGCATCAGCTCTTAGGGGAAATCAGGCCTGTATTTACAGTTCAAGGTCCTTAGTCAAACTCCGGTCTCATCTCTACACTAGTGGTTTAACAGAGATCAAGTGATAAAGTCCTCTCTGGTGATTTTGAGTTTTTGCTGTGGCCACACCTGCTTGCTCTTTCCTGTTCATCAGGCTAACTCCAGGATGTCTTCTGTTTCTTTCCAGCAATTTGTCCTGTTCCTGTGAGGCTGAGGCTTCCTTTCTTTTCTACAGAAGCCCATCCACGATGTTTGGAAAAAAAAATGGATTTTTCCCCTCTGCAAAGGCTTTGAAAGAAGCTATAATCTTCATATGCATTTACTGCGTGCTCCAACTGAATTTTACCTACAGTTAAGCTCTGTCAGTGCAAGAAAACACAACCTCTACTTAGTACAAAATTTGGCCAGGCTTTAAGGTGCGTGCTGGAGAGCCCCCACGGCCAGCTGAGGCAAGGAACCAGCCATCAGTGCTTTCTGTCATCTGCCACACAACAGGGGATGGTGCCACTCGACAAGGTGAAGAAGTTCTGCCAGGTCAGAAGCACCGTGTGTGGCGACACATCCCTATTTTGGTTAAGGATGCATTCTAACAAAGCCCAGACTTTAAGCTTCCTGATGCTATCTTAAGGTAGGACTCCTGATCTCACCTTCTACCAACTTCAAAGTGTATTTTATACGGACTAGAAATTAGAGGAATAAAACTAATTCTTCCAGCTTATTGTGGGCACCACTCTTTTGACTACGTCAAGTCTTGACCTCAGTCAAGATCACACCTTTAAGCCATCCCAGAGGAGAAGCAAGTTGACTGTTTTCTAAAATAGCTGCATGCAACAAGAGAGAGAAAAGTTCTGGCAGGTAATGCAGAGCGGGACGCAGATCCTGCTGGGGCTGTGACTCCCCCTCTGCATTACAACATCCTGTAAAGTAATAAATCAGGGCCCTCACAAAACACAGTGCCTGAGAAAAATTTCCGGCTCATCCACCTTTCCTTGCCCTGCAGAGGAGTTATGATTGACTGCCGTATCCCTGATATACGTGACAGTCCGTGCAGCTCACACCAGCCCTACCAGCTAACATACCTCTCCCGTGACTGCACGTTCGGCTGCTGTCAAACTTGAAGCCTGCCTTCCTCCACCACCCTATGTGCTGTCAGTACTAAACAAGTTACATTTTTGGGAAGTCTCTCCCTACCATTATCCAATTAATTCTTCGTGCGCTTTTTTTTCTTTTTTAACAGCATAAAACAGACCTTTGGAAAGCTGTAGGCTAAAGACACTTAACAGGGAAAAACTACTTGAGAATATAAAGATACTGTAAGAAAAGCCATAATGCTAATGCCACATGCAAGTTATATTTGTTTAGCTAAGCTGGAACACTGTCAGCTGAAAACACTAGCTGCTTTCTAAGGGAAAATAGAGCAGTCATTTCACACAATTGAATTGATTCAATATGGTTGTTAAAATACATTAAAGCCGCTTTGCCAATTGACTAATGTCTGGGAGACCCATTGTCAATTACACTAGTTTGTAAGCCATCAAGTACATGAATACAAAACAAACAAAGATAATGCCCTTCCTTATATTTTTCTATGCACTTGACTTCCTGTGTACAATATCTAAAAAAACATATGAACTGCACTGCTGTAGACCATATGTTTTATTAGCCATAAGTGTCCTGGCTGGTGCTTTCAGCTAACTGAATTTTAGCTGTAGTAGAGGAAGTGAGGAGGAGAAAAAAAACCCCCGGCATTCTTTAGCATGACCTGCGTGGCATGTGAATTAGGCTTCCCCAGCATGAGAAAGCTTCCTTTTGCTGGATCGCCCAAGGCTGTGGTTACGTTTGTTTTCCTTTGTGTGAGAGTTTTGCAGAAACAAAATCTATGCTTTGCAACCTTAACTTCCTATCGCTGATACAGCGATAAGCCAAGCAGTTAAGGCACCGTGCATTTACCTCCTTTTTGTCTCTAAAGACGTCAATCTCCTTTTTGAGCAGTTCGACTTTTTGGAAAGCTTCGAGGCTGGTCACAGCATACACGAGAATGAAGCCATCAGCAACAGAGAAATAGTGTTTTGGCAATTCTACGCCCTCCCGCAGACCTCTGGTGTCATAAAGCCGTAACTGTTCCTTCACGCCTCTGTCTGTCTCCACCGATGCCAAATACACATCTTCCATTGTGGCACCCTCCTCTAAGCCTGTTTTAAAACAAGCAGGAAAGTTCAACTGGTGTAAGTACAGCACCACTATAAGAATTATTCGCAGTACAGCAGAATTTTACCCCACAGTAGCTTTCAGCGCGTGTTTTCCAGAGTGACTTGACCTGGACCCGACCTTGCCTGACATCCCCGTGAAGGGCTGTATTCATTCATAGATCACCGCACCAGCTATTTACAATAGTGACACCGCGTAAATACAACCTCTAATACATGAGCACACGATTATGCCTGTAAAATTAATCTATACAACATGCACATTCAGGATGGGATAACATACATGGCTCTTCCCCCAGGTTTCCCAAACTCCAGCCACGCAGTGTACCAGTTTTGTGCCAAACGTGCTGCAAACGGGCCTGCCCAAACATACCCTTTTGGAAGAACAGCCAAGGAACACCAGATAGCCAAGTACTAAAATCTTGACCCTGCTTCTTTGCTTCATACTGAGCTGGATCATACGGCAGAAGCAGGAGCCAAAGGAATAATTCTGGAATCAAATGTGTACTGGTGGTACAACTAACCAACGAGTGAAATCAAGCCGGGAAGGGAAGGGGATGCTTGCATGCAAGCAAAGTTGCATGCTATATTTACTCAAATGCACAGGGAGCTTTTTCTGTCCCTTAGGGATTTAAAATGACTCAGATTTGCTAACAGGAGCAAGCTCGTTTACTGCAAGGTAAGAACATGCACGAGGTAACAAGCTTCCATATATACATCACCTGCTCCATGGTAACTATCTGCATACAGGCTCTGCTTCCTTCCTCTCCCTATGGTACATGTGAGGTAATTCAAGGCAGCTTGCTTTGAACTAATTAGTTTTTTTTTTCCAAGCTAAACCTGAAAACACATAGATCACCTTAGCTTTGTGTTCCCCCTGGATGCAGGTGCGTGAGGTTACAGGTCCCAACAAACTACGTGTCGTGTAGCTGGGCTGCTTTCAGAGTCGGTTTTAAGTATTCACATAAACCCTCCAGCAGCCCACGTTTTTGCCTCCACTGCACTCCTACATACACGAATTGTTTGCCGTTGCAGGGCTACAATAACAAGTCCCACATTATTCTCTTGTCTGCCAAAAAAGGGACCATGTTAGTGCATTGTTTAAGAAAACACGAGGGATTATCTGGCCTGTGAAAATAAGGATTTTGCTATATTCGATGACACTATTCAAAATACTGCACATTGAGAAACTAGCTAAAGCATTCCACCCACGCTGATGGCTTCCCATGATGTATGCAGCATTCCTGTGCAGGAAAGTGGCACATGCTGTTCTTTTTGCCCCTCTCTGTGCAGTCTTCGTAGATCAAACTCTTATTAGGTTTGCAACGAATTAATTTCTCTCGCTTCCAAATATAGCCGTGCTAACGTGCGGGAGCAAAACCAAGAGCAGAAGGACAAAACAAAGGTTAATATAAAGAGGAAGCACAACCGCATTCCACGTGGTTGGAGAATGTGTTACAAGGGCATTTTTAAAGCCTGAAGTAGCTAACAGAACCCTTTCTGGATAGAGCACTGTATTTTTTTCTTGCTCTGCCTCGCTGCAGTGTATAGACAGGTCAAGGAAATACCTAGCATCAGTGAATACTACTTTGGCAAGAAGGAATGAACCGTAAGTACCTAAGTTTTCTTTTTAGAAAGCAATGAACAGTGTTGAACAGGGTTTTACCATCTAAACACTGCACTGTAATTCAACAGCCTTTAATATACCCACATTCTCCTATGACAGTTTTTTCCTACTGGCATTAAAAGTAGCAGTGAAAATTACGTCTTTTAACATCCTCCTTGAAAATGAAGAGAAAAAAATCAAGATCTGGGAGTTAAGTCAGCAGAACAGAGCGACAATTTTTAATGTGAAATGGCGAGGGACACTTTGGAGGGAAGTGGAATTCACGCCTTAGTATCAGATTGCAGAGGTGAAATTTCACCTGTGTGCATTGGGGGAGGGAGTATATGCAAGTAGATTCCTAAGCAAACACAGATAATTTTTAAACATGCCTGTATCACCTTATTCTAGGCCCTGCTTCCAAAGCGCAGGCCGTGTGCTAGCCACATCACACTGGCAACGACATTTACGCTTCTTGTAAGTACTGTCCCGTTCACACGCTTTCCCAGTCTCCATTCAAACGTGTGCCGGGCAAGTCGTCGTGTGAGTCACAGAACCACTCAGGAAAGCCCAGAGTCCTAGGAAGGTGCCTGGCACCATCCCATCCCCCCCGTCACAAGGACCCCAGTTCTCCTTTCCTTCGCTGGCGTCCCCAGGCGTCCTCCTACCTTCACTACCCGGGTGGGCGAGGGCATCTCGTGCTGGCAGGTTGCTGCCCTGCAGACTGCTGCCAGCTTGAGTGAGTCTTCCTTGGAGGAGAGCGTTACCGTGGGCCTTTTCTCTCTCTCCTACTACCAGTTTTTCTAAATTCACAGAAACACGTTTTGAGATATCCACTGCTATGGCACAGATGAATGGGTAGACGGAACCAGCTTTTTGGATCAGAAGCGACGGGGGGAAAGGGGAACTAACAAGACAGTGAATAGTCTCGTGGTTTCTTTGGAAACTAAAGACGAAAAAAAGTTAGGGAGGGAAAGGAGGAACAGACAGGAGATTTATGCCGTTCTCTAGTGCCTACTTAGCTCATGCAAGTCTTGGGAGAGCCAGAAAAGGTCTTCGTCTATGTTACCCGCTGCTGCCACAGAGGAACTGCAAGGGGAAGCCTCAGTCATAAATTGGGTGGTGTTTCAACCCCTGGTGGTTTCCCAATGAGGAAAAGAAAAGGCTCAATATACTAATGAATACTGCACACTCAGGCTAGGCAAGGCAGAGATATTGCAAATACCAAAATAAAGCAAAATTTCAACGTGGAAGGAATTTCAGGAGTTCCTAAGTGACTCTCAAACATAAATGCAGCGCAAGTTTTGTGTCTTCTTGAGTACTTTTGAGATTAATCTCCTACATAATCTCTCTTTCCCTCTTTCCAGAAGGAATTTAGCGGAGAGCTCCTACAGCCCGCTATTCCTCGTGTTTGTAAACTGCAGGACAACAGGCTTTGCTTAGATCTCAAATGACAACCTATCAGAGGATCACTGAATTGAAGAAGAGCTCAACAGGAGCTAGTCTACTTAGATTTAGCTGCTAGTTAAGTACTGGTCCCACCAACCAGCAGCCACCGTTGTCACCCTCAGTTGCATACATTCAGCCCCGTTTTCATCTATTTCTAAAATGCAAAGCTGACTGCAGCCCTATCGGGAGGTAGTTTTGATTTCAGCAACAAAAATGTAAGAACGCATAACTTGGTTAATTAGCCTCCACATCTTTGGAGCCGTGAAAGCCAAAACACCAAATCCCTCCAGCTGAGAGACCAAACGAGGCAAATTTTCTCACTACGGGTTCTACAGCAGTAATATATGGTGTTCTCATTCCCAGCTAGTAAGATGATCTGAAGTAGCCGCTTATGAAGAACCTGACCGTACCAGCTGTTTACACAGCCAGGAGGCAGAGATAAGGAAAATCATGTTTTCTACAGGAAGAGTTCTCACCTCCTCCTGTTGAGCTGATAAGCTTTACCATAGGTTGAGGGGCCAGAGATATTTCAAAGGCAGAAAGAAGACTCCTTTCTGCAACATCACCGAACGGGAACACTGTTTAAGGAAAAATACCTATCCTCCTTAGAGACATGTCCCGTGCCAAGGTTAAGCCAGCAGCTCTCCTGTTAGCCCTCCCAAGAGAGCTCAGGCCGAGCAGAGCCAGGTACCACAGCTATTTGGTGGGACAAACTTCTGCTGCCACTCAAGGATCCATTTTGTGACCAAGGAGAAAAGACTGGCTCCTCTTTCTTAGGAATGCAAGAGAAGGTGGAGGGTTTGGACATACGCAATGCTGAAGCTGTAAAAAGAGAGATCAAGACCAGGCAATCGTGTACATATGTGCAAGCCTTAGCAACTATTTGGCCTGACCTACGGCAATATAGTCCCTACATGACTCAGAGCTAAACCTGCACCTGTTTCAAACATTTCCTTCCAGGTTTTGTCCAATGCCTTGTACCAGTTTAGCCAGAGAGGCTGCCACGAAATACGTATGTTACTTTGCGTGGCTCTGACAGCGTCCGTCATCTTTTTGCCCCCCTCCTTTCTCATCCCAGGGCCCAAGGCAAACAGCCCCTCTTGCAGTTTTAAAGCCTAGCACAAAGCCCAATGCCACACGTTGTTGCTCACATGCTCCAGGGACACAGATACTCCTTTTTGGGCAACTTTCCTCCCTCCCAAGTACTTTTTCATCTTTGACCTCAAGCAATCTTAGTGCCTTTGCAAGAGTGCTAGCTGCTGACCATGTAAGCAACAGCAGCACTTCAGGACTTCATCCGTGACAAGCCAGGGAGAACTGAAGGTGCACATTTTTCTAGGAAAAGATACACAGCGCAACTGGGTTTACTGCACCATCGCCAAGCACACAGCCAGGAGCGTGGGCGCAAAGCCAAGGGCTTTATATAGCAGTGTGAAACCTCCAAGGACACTAATCACTCCCCTGATAGCAGCCGTGCCACCACTCCTTTTTACAGGAAAGCCAACAGGAGGCACATGAGCACTGACATAGACTCACGGCTGACTTACAGCCAGGAGGAGACCCCTGTGTCAGTGGCTGGGACACCTCAGAGGATGGCACCAGACCTTGAGCTCTGAGCCTGCAACCAAGTTCGAGCATGCCCCTCGTCACTGGGAGGAGGATGTGGATGCCGTCAGGAATGGAAAGACTCCGTGCATTGGCTCAGCAGTCCTCCCGACAGCTCCCCGGCCCTCGGACCGGCCACAGAGCCGCTCCTGACGTCAGTCAGGAAGCACAGGTTTTGAAACAGCTTGTGTCCGTGTTGCCGTACCCGGTGAGCTGCCTTGCTCGTTGGCTCTGAACAGACGGGCTTTCAGCAAACGCACTAGTCCTTTTTGCCTCCTGCCAAAAAGGCCAGCAGCCAAGATGTACATGTCAGCTTTCTGGAGCTCGCGTGCTTTAGGAAACGAGGACTGAGATTCAGTAATCATGTTGGGTGGAGGGGCCACCCTTGCAATGGCTGCACCCGCAGCAGGTCTGTGCAGTTTAAAAATGCTCAGCTGAGGAGCAATCAAGGACTCCTCAGTCCTCAAACTCTGTCCTTGCCCAGCAAGACCCTCACAGTGGTGTCCTGCCTCCACAGTTGGAGGGTTAAATCAACACAGGTTGGAGCAGTAGCTAAAGATCTTCTGGGAACCGTTTTCACCACACTCCAGGCACTCTCTGCCAGAACTGCCTGCGGGCCGAGGAAGAGGCAGGGAGGACGGCAGGCACTCAGCGGGACTGCCGGAAACACCAACACATCAGTCCTCCCCTCAAAATGTGCCTGATGGCACACGCGGGTGATAGCAAAAGCACTGGGCCATGGCCGCTCATCCCTCAGGGCTGCAGTGGCTCCGTACCGGCCCTCTCCTTACTCTGATCCTGACTGCTGCTTGCCCTCTTTCTCCAAATGTCTTGGGAATAAGATTTGACCAAAATCCTAAAAAACAGGAGGCTAGCTTCTTCCTTCTCCCCTTGCACCCGTGACCCCCACCCTGCTATCAGCTGCTCCCTCCCTTACTGTTAACTCTGAAAAATAAGAGCAGAGCTGCGGAAAAGGAAAACTGATCTTTGTGAGGGAGGAGAAGGAGGAAAGCCTGCGTTGCGCAATGGCTGAGCTGGAGCGGAGCGTTCGGGAGAGACAGAGGGACACCCCCCGCTAAACGCTGGGCACGAGGCCTCCCTCCGGTTATGTCAGCCGGTATCCATGACGTTGTATAATCGTGCACAAGGCTGGTTCCATAAATAGCTCCTCCGATCAGCAACACCCAAATGTCCTTCCTGCCTGGGTCGCTAATAGGAGCTCGGAGCAGGAAGTCATGGAAGGCAATGCGATTTAAGCAACGTGGCCTTGCTTGCGCTGCTCGGATGTCTCAGACAACCACCAAGCGCAGAGGAGAGGCGGGTCGGTAGCAAAGGGAAAAACCCTCAGCCTGCAGGTTTTGCCACCTTCACACTGAAAGCTACACACGGCTATGTGCACAGGTCTCAGCGGGACGCTGGAAACAGATGCTGCTGCAACATTAGAGGAAATCCTCCTTTTAAACAAGGGTATTAGCGCGCAGTTCTGTATCACGCTTTGCCAGCAAATTCCTCCCATCCACAGATTTTAAAGGCACAGCGCCTGCAGAGCACCGTTCTAGAAATCCTAGTGTTTATCCAATAACTTACCCCAACATTCGATTTCCTGGTCCAAGGAAAAGATACAAGTGGGCTGGACACCTCTGGTCAAAGCCCCGAGATTCACCCCTGGTGCCACCCCTTGTTCCTGGGTGAGGCAGCACTAACTCACCAGCCTGCTGATCGTTGCCCTTCCTCTCAAAGCGAAGTCATGTGGAAACAGACCAAAAGAAGCCAGCTTTGCCTTCATTCCCTTTCTTTCGTGCATAGCAAGTCTCCAGGCATCCCATGCTCCTCTCTCAAGTCTGTTTTCCACAGGAGGATTTCTTTGAGAGCTGAGAAGCTTGGCCCTTGAAGTTTAGCACAGAATGTGGGACCTAAAGCAGGGCTGGTTTTCTTTTCAGTGTTTTGATTGAAACAAAGCAAAATAAAGCTTTAAGAAGATGGAACAGAAGCCTGAACAGCCTCTCCACTCATCATGCCATACCTATTTATTTTTCAGGCATCTACAGCATCTTTCAGGGAACAAAATACGATGTAAACAGGCAGCAAGCACATCACCTACCTTCTGTCTTTGCTTTTTTTTAAACATCCGTGTGTTTTACAACTGGGAACATCACGGAAAGAGTTCTTCTCCAAGCTTCTTTTAAAAATTTGGTAAGCAAATGACTACACATTTCAAGAACTGCCCAGAGATGTGGCAAAAGCACATTAATTTCCTCCTTCACTTCAGTGCAGTTGGCAGTCCTGGGCTACTGCTTTTTGGGGGCCCACACAAAACAAGATTCCAGAAAAGGAAACAATCCCCCCCCCAAAAAAGTAAAAATGTCTCACCAACGGTATGCTTTCCATACAGAAGCTGCTCCAAAATCGCAGTCTTTCCCACCGAGGCCATTCCACAAACCACCACCTTGTAGCCCTTTCCCATCTTTCCCGAGAGGGCAGAGTCAGCAGGCGAGCCCTGTGCAGACACAGGAGGCTGTGAGCCTGGCGCGGTGGCAGAGCTTGGCACCAGACAGAAGCAAAGCCCCCGAACGGCGACAGGCGAAACGCGAAGCAGCGGGTGACTCGGAGGCGCAGCTCCCTCCCAGGCACTCACCAGTGACTGATATTTTTAGGACTAGAGTTTCCTCCCACACCATTTTTTAAGGTTTTAGGCAGCTGCCATCGGTGCCGATGCTTGCTTGTGGCCTTGACGCTTGCGCCATCGGGCTCGGGGAGACTGCGAGCGCTGAAGTGTGTAAACCCTCTGGAGCAGGGGCTGCACTCACTGGCTTGCGTGTACACTGCAAGACTTGCGTTACCAGGCTTCGTGGTTTTGCTGCGGGCCTGACAGTATCTGGCGGTATCAAGATGGCTTTTGGAAACGCGACAAAACGGTGGCTCCTTCCCTTTTATTTCACGCACAGCAAGTTTCTAGCTTTTACCGACTAGGAGCTAGCAAATAGGAGTGTTAAAGGCAGAAGCACAGCAAAGCAGATGCAAAAGCAGGGTTTTTTGGTCTGTTTTAAATCGGTTTGGATGGGCGGGGGTTGGTTTTGGCGGAAGGCCTCCAGAAGCCAGTGGCAGTTCCCTCTAGAAGTGAGCCATGGCAGGGCGGCAGGCCCTAACCCTCAGGTCGCCCTCTGGAGCAGTTTGGAGCCAGAGAGTGTCTTTTTAGGACCAGGAGGGGCTGGCATTGTCCTGTTTTGATTCCAGTATAACCGGGTAATGCTTCACAAGCCAGGGCGCTCTGCAAAGCATGCACTGAAAAACAGAAAGGTCACCCCGCAGCCGCAGGGAGGCCGGAGGGGGGGGCGGCTTTCAGGCAGGGAAAGCCCGATTCCCGTTTTGATTCCCTGTCAGGGCCCGACACCTCCATGGCAGCACAACGGGAGCCAGAGCAGGGGACAGAAGCCTCCTCAGCACCAGGTCCCTTCCCTGCTCCTGCAGCTTCACCTCTGCGGGCACAGGGGAGGCGTAGGGCGGATGCGCAGAAACGCTCGGGCAGCGCCGTGAGGCTGGGGGACCCGCCGGCACCCACAGCAACGGGTAAAGCCAGGGC
>VZSC01005210.1:113076-133803 GCA_013398225.1 Steatornis caripensis
CCCCCCCCCCCACCTTAAGAATTATGATTTCATTTCATGGGGGGGGTTAATTATTATTTTGTGGGAATTTTATAAGAGTTCGTTACAGAATTTCTTTCAAAGCGGGTTTTTTTAGGACACCCCCCCCCCATCCCCCATCCCCTAGCTGGTTTGGGGCTCTTACCGGGGGCAGGGGGTGCCTCAGAGGACGCCCCAGCTTGCAAAGCCCCTGCCCCGCGGCCAGCCCCGCAGCTCCGCGCGCGCCCCCGGGGCCGCCCCCCTCCGCCGCCTCAGCGCGAGCGCGCACCTGGGCCGAGCTCCCCACTGCGCCCCATTGAGCCGCGCCAGCCCGGACGGCCATTGGCGGGCGCGGGGCCAGGGGCGGGAGACCCGGTGCCCTCGGGACCACATTACCCATGAGGCCCCGCGGCCGCTGCCGGAAGCACGCCGCCGCCGCAAGGGGTTGTGGGAAGTAGCCCTCTTCCTTTCCGGTGCGGGGCGCCATCAGGTGAGGGCTTGTCTGTGCTGGGCCTTGGCCGCGATCCGGCTCCATCCTGGGCCCGAGGCGGCCATCCTCCCGCCTCGCTGCCGCCCCCGCCCGCTGCCACCCTGGCGGGGCGGGGCAGGCTGCCTCCGCGGCCTGGGGCCTCTGCGAGTCGCGGGGCTCAAGCGGCCCGCGGGCCCAGGGAGGCCTGTGGAGGGCCCGAGGACGGCCCGAGGGCTGCGTCTCATCGGGGCGCGCCGGCCGCCCGGGGCGTGGGGCGGGAAGGGGGACACTCGGTCAGACCCAGGGTCGCGTGGTGTGAGCGGAAGGCCGCGCACCGCGACGTAGCGGGTGCGGGTTGGTTACAGGCCGCGGTTCGGCCCCGGGTTCGCAGTTGACTTGTGTTTTGAGCCATAACGCAGTCGTGGAGAAGGGATGGCTTGGGATGGCAAGAGCCGTGCCATGGCTGGGCAGAGAGGGGTGTGGAAGCTCGCACATGAACAGGAGGGGGTTTTGTGCGAATAAAACGAGCAGTGTTTTTCTGATGGTGATTTCGGTGGTGGCCCAATGGAGTTCACTTGGATCTGCTAATTGCTGTAGGTGTGTGAGAACGCAAAGGTTTTTAGAGGTAATTAAACCACACTTAAAATAAAGACCACACCACTCACAGTCATGTACTTGTTTACAGATTAATATTTATAATTTGGTTCAAATGTTAACTATCGATTTTGGTGTTATCTGACATACACATCTGGAAAATACTCAGCTAAGTTCAACACTTAAGAACATACATGAAAAGGAAAAAAATTGCTGAGAATAGTAACTGCCTTGTGTCCTTTTTGAGGCTACCAAGTGTGAGCTATGTTACCAGATGTACCAGTGATGTAAAGAAGCTTGACAGCATCCTGTGTGTCAGTGGTGTTACGTGGATGGTCTTATGCAGTGTCTCTGTTGGAAGCTGTTCAAATCTGAAATCATATCTGATGCGCTTTTTTTCATTGATGTCTCGATTCAGCAGGTAGACAAACATGGGTGCCTACAAGTACATCCAGGAGCTATGGAGGAAAAAGCAGTCGGATGTGATGCGATTCCTCCTTCGTGTCCGCTGTTGGCAGTATCGCCAGCTGTCTGCCTTGCACCGAGCTCCCCGGCCAACCAGACCAGATAAAGCTCGCAGGCTGGGATATAAGGCCAAGCAAGGTAATGAGATGTAGAAGCGAAGTCTGTGTGCTTTGTGATGGAGTGACCGAGTTTCGTGTCAGCTTCGTTCGTTCCTGAAGTGATAGTAGAATAACAGAATCTGGAACTTAAATATTTCCTAAGAACCTGAAGTGTCCTGCATGAAACGAACGTATTATTATAAACGTGTTAAATATGTAGCAGTGCCCACAGCCCAAAACTGTACTTTATGTACTTTTGAATTCACACCTTCCGTGGCCATTTTGGCAGGTGGAGATCAGTGGGCTTTGGCTTTAGTTCGTGTGCTCATGCTGTGTTACTGCTGCAGAGCTGACGAGTGCTTTTAGCATCGTAGGTTTGGGGGGTGTACTTTTTCTGCCCAGATTTTATCATGCTGTGTTACAGCTGTATGTGCTTGAGTAAGCCAGATGATGTAGTTTGTGCTGTCATTAGAAACCAGTTACTACACAGTGAAAGAAACTTGGGGAAAATGGCCACCCATCTGCCAGTTGAGCAAATTCTAGATACAATATGTTTGTTCACTATGAAAATATAAAGCTAAGAGTCCGTGCTTCTGTTAGTGTTTGAGAAGTTTGTCTAGTTTCCCCACTTTTCGGTGATCGCATTTCAGGAAGATTTATGGATGGCTTGTGCCTCAGTGCTTCATGAATGATGCTATCAGAATGTGGGATTTCAGTTTTGGGGTGCTGTTTTATTGGGTGTTTCAGGGTGGGAGTGTCTTGTGTTACAATGTAGCTGTTCTTAGTGTATTTGGAACTGGGTAGGGGAAAGGTGCCATAAACTCTGGTTTGGAAGTAAAAAATAGTTGTGACAGGACATCACTTCTCTTGCTCAGTAGTAATGGAAGTAATAAAAACATCTTGTGCTAGCCACCTCCAGTTGCAGGTTTTGGTGAAGATTGGTATAGTGACCTAATTTTCACATGAAGCTTTTGTGGTTGGAAATGCAGTGTGGGCATCAAAGCTGCCTTGCTGTGATTTGCACTTGCTACGCTACAGAATTCTTCTAGTTCCTAAGTCACCATTTCTTCTAGGTTACGTTATCTACCGTGTCCGTGTTCGCCGTGGTGGTCGTAAACGCCCGGTCCCGAAAGGTGCAACCTATGGTAAACCTGTGCATCATGGTGTTAACCAGCTGAAGTTTGCCCGGAGTCTTCAGTCTGTAGCAGAGGTGACTATTTTGGTTATTGCTCAGAAACTCGGCGGTAGGAAGGTCTTACTTGGTCTGTAGAAGTCTAAAATCGTCAGAGACAAAAATAAAACCCAAAGTGTTTTGTTAATATGTTGGGTAAAAGATCTTGAATACGGATGGCAGGAAAGCACCAGAATGTCTTGAAAAGCTGTATTGAGACAAATGAAAAAACTATTCAGACTTTACAGATGGGGGCTGGGAAAGGTACTACTTAGGTGGTTTATTGACATTTGTAGTGTGTACTTATTTCTAACATATGCCACAATATTTGTAATGAAAAATTGACATACAACTAGTATAAACCCCTGTAAAACAGGGTTAGGCATAAGAAATAAAAATTCAAATATGCTAAGGTGGCTGACATCACTAAATCCCACCTCTTGTGTCTGCTGCCATGTTGCGTGTATTACCAGCTTTAGGTAATGGTCCTTTTCACAAAGTACGGATGAGTTCCTGTCTTGGAGTCTGTAGCACCTGTTTGTGTAGTAGAAGTGATGAATGGTGTACCTGGCTGTATCATAGGATCTGAAGGCAGTGTGCCTGAGACCTTCTGGTTCTTCATAAAAAACTGGTGCCTGACAAGCACAGAGGTTGGTGGTTAGCTTGTTTTCAGATGAGATGATGTTACCTGCTGAAATAATCAAAATGGTGACTTTTATTCAATGAGATCTTTTAAGTTTCAGAATGTCACAGTAGTGGTGTTGAAGAGATGTAGTTCTCACCTTTAGAAAAAACTGTTTCAGCACATTAGAATTAATACTAGTCTCCACTCAAAGAGACGTTGTGAAAGAGTGAACACTGCGCATTGCCTTTCCATCTTGAAGCGGGAGATTTTTCTGTTCCCAGGACTTCAAAAATACTCATAAATTACTTCAAGTTGAATATAGTGGGGTTTTTTTTAAAAGGGGGAGAAAAAACCATAAAAGGGACATGCTGATTTAAAAGAAACAGGGGAAATGAGTTTAAATTAAAAATGCAATTTTGTGTTTTCAGTGCTCATGGCATGTTCTTCATGTATGCTACTACCAGATACCTGATGGCCAATTACAGCTCATGCAAGGGGTTATTTGCCCTCAGTTTTAGTCAGAAATTTTCTGAATCTGACGTGCGTTTTTTCCTGGAAGACTTACAGTTTCCAGAGAGAAGTATTACAGAAATATAAAACCTCCGTTGTGGCTACCATCCCCACATAGAAGCTGGTTGAGGGTGGTTGGTGTTCTAATGTTTAATATGTGTGTTTCTCTCACGTGCTAGAATAAAACACAGACTTGAAAGAATTTTATTACACATGCAGAAAATAGTCAAGTGCTGTTTAGTGAAAGACGGTAGTAATAGGTTGGGATCGCATTGGGCTAGAAGGTGGATGGGCTCCATTGGTTCATACTTTCCTACAGTGGTGATAAAGTCCTAGGATTAAACACATGTTTAGTGTTTTAAATAAGGCGCATTCTTGACAGGAAAGGCAGATAGAGTTGCATAATTGATATTTTCTGCTTTGTTTTGTTTTCTAAACTAAGACAGCTTCTTTCCAACCGCAAGTGAGGATAGGAATAGCAAGCACTAACCTGCCAGCAGTGGAACAAAGACTTGTTACATCAGCTCTTCCTTTTCTCCTATCGTACAGGCTTATTCTCTACAGAAATGTCTTTCTCCCCTGTAGCTTTGGACGTGCAAATTGATCAGTCTTTCGTAACTTCCCACAAAAGATTGTTCCGTGGCCGCAAGTGCGGCTTGTGCTCTTCATCTTCACGTTAAAGTTGTTTTTAACTGTGTATTTACTTATTGGGTGCTTCTGTGTACAAAGTAGTTCGTTCTTTTGTCAACCAAGCACCTTGCTCCTTACGTTGTTTAAAACCCGTTTCATGTAGGAATACAAGCAGCCTTTATCTTTTTTTAACACAGCATTCCTTTCAACTGTTACTTTTTCTTGCATCTTTGCAACTGGAAGGGGAATGGTTCTTTTAGGAAGAGTGAGTCTCGGGGCAAATTCAAATTTCTAGCACCTACAGAGTTTTAGGTTTGAGTTCTTCCTATCTTTGTGCATGAAGAGTGCCCCTTGTCCGTGACTTTACAGCCTTTTGCATTTATTTTTTCCTCTAGGAACGTGCTGGCCGTCACTGTGGGGCTCTCAGAGTCTTGAACTCGTATTGGGTTGGTGAAGATTCCACTTACAAGTTTTTCGAAGTGATCCTGATTGATCCATTCCATAAGACCATCAGGCGCAACCCTGATACCCAGTGGATCACCAAGCCTGTCCACAAGCACAGAGAGATGCGTGGGCTGACATCAGCTGGGCGGAAGAGTCGTGGTCTTGGCAAGGGCCACAAATTCCACCACACCATTGGTGGCTCACGTCGTGCTGCCTGGAGAAGACGCAATACCCTGCAGTTGCACCGTTACCGCTAATTCTTGTAAATGTAACGATCTAATAAAGCTGATGCGGGTTGTTGAATTTAACAAGAGCTTCTGCTGCTTCTTGGTTTACGCAGAGAATTGTAGATTTCTCCAGGAGTTCAGTTTTCATATTTTGAAAGGCCTTTGAAAATGTGATTTGATATTTGTAAAGGTTGTAGGCCCCGAGCATAGACTTATGTGATGGGTTTCACTTTTGGTAAGACTGAGAAGACATGCGCAGTGTGAATTGAAAGCTTAATGGCTAGTCTGTGTTCGTTTTTCTGTTGGTCTGAGTATGCTGCTTCACTGTCTGTAGGTTGGGATATCTGTGTTCCTTGCTTACACTGAAGGCCAGCTTTGATCTTGTGCAATGAGATGTAAACTGAAAAGTGCTAGTTTATTTTTTTATAGGTGATTAAATACTAATGGCAATTTTATTTTTCAAGTTCCGGGGTTTTTTTTGTATGTCTTCAGTGTGAAACCAGCTCTTGACCCGTGTTATCTGCTATAGGCTAAATCACCGAAGCACAGAATGGAAAGGTGAGGCTTGCTCTGCTCATTCAAGTGAGCAATATTTTACATACGGACAGTTGACAAAGACCTATGCGCTGTTTTAGGTTGACTCTTAAAATACTGACTGTAGAGTAGGTATTACTTCAGTTGTGCAAGATTCCAGGCTGTTCGTTTTACATACTGCAGGGGAGACAGTGTTTCTTAGATCTGCCTTTTGATACCAGAGCAGAGAACGTTTCTCTGGTGCTAGAAAGCTGCATTCTGATTTACCCTCCATGGTTAGGTGGTAGAAATAATCACATTTGGATGACAGTTACAACCGTGGATGAACGTATTTTAGGCTACCTTTTGTGAAATTACAGTGTGACCTCTCAGCATGAAGTTAACTCGCACATAAATGCTGAGAGAGTAAGTGCGGTTTCTGGTAAATTAGCTGCACAGCTGTCATAGCTTCTGCAGAGTTTTTACCGTGTCCATTGGGTAGTGATAGGAAAAGGGATTGGTAAGGGACCGAAGAAGTCGCTGTGTCCTAGAGCTTCAACTTGGGGTTTCACCATGTTTTTAAACAACAGAGAGCTAATGCTGAGACTGAAATGTCCATGATTGCCCTTCAACTGAGAAATTCACTTGCTTTGCTCTTTCAGCTCTCACAGGAGGACTGTAGTCTGAATAAGAGACTGGCAGCATGTTCTTAAAGCCAGGGAGAACAGCTCAAGCAGGCAATTCTTCCATGCCGTGTTTTGTTTGGATCAAGCCAAAAAGTTAAAAATTACTCTTTTGTAGCTGTGTTAAAAAGTGCTGTCTGCTCCTCTAAAGGAGGGAGTTTTTGTTTTTGTTTTTTTAACCTTTCCTGTGAGGGAGGAACTAGGATTAGGAAGAAGAGGATTCTTGAAAGCATCTGCTGTGATGGTGTAGGATAGGAAATGGAAGTTCTTAAGAGCAGACTTCTAGGAATCTGAGGATACTGTGCTGGAGCTCGTTAAGCTGTTCAGGACCCTTGCCATTGATGGGGGAAGGTGACTGGGCAGTCAGCACTAATGCCGTGTCCCTTGCCAGACTTCAAAACTTTTAGGGCATGGGCGACATCTTCAGTGAGACTTTCTGAGGTTTCCCCTGTATGGTCCTGTAGCTTTTTGAGCTTTAAAATAGGGAGGAAACACTATCCCCTCCAGTTTCTTGAAATCTACTGATGAAGGTGTAAGAGGGTATGGTATTGATCAGACTAGCTAAGGAATTTGGAGCAGGTAGTCCTGTCTTCAGCAGGAGCTCTGGGTACCTACAGCTCATCTCAAGTCTTCAGGAAATCAGATTGCCTTAGCATCTTCTCACGCTTACCTTATGCTCCTGAATAGTTGGCTTGGAAGGAAGGGGAGTTGCAATGCAGTATTTGTGTGAAGAGGAAAGGCAAGTTTTGTTTATTAAAATCTGTGTTTAAAAAAGGCAAAACATTGAGGAAAAACTTCTTTGTTTGGGGTTGTTAGCTTAGGAAACCGGCCTCAGGGAGAGGTTATGTGATCTTTTGCTTCCTTACTTGATTTTTGAACCTGTGCAAGTTCAACAGAGATTGCAAGTCCGTTCCTTACAGGTTTGGTGAAGATCGATCATCTGAGATAGTAGTCCTAGTGAGAGGCTGTTACTTGAGTTCAGCCCTCCTTATACACCAAGAGTCTGCCTGAAACATGGGTACTAAGCTGTAGCCGAAGGCGGGGGCGGGCAGTGGGAGGGAAGAGGAGGCATCAGGAATGTCACTGGTGAAATGTATTAAGACATGGAGGAATCCAGTACGTGCTTTCCAAGCCATCTACTTGGCTCAGCTTGTGGGACTCCATATTTCTCAGCCTGAACAGGCATGTTTTAGACATAGTTAAAAGAGCTGTCTGGTTTCTAGGCAAAACAAAATGAGTGCCACAGTTAACCTGCAGAGATACGAGGCTGTGCAGTACCAGCCTGCTTCAGCCTGGTAGCAGGTGCTGTTGAAAATGGTTGACTGTAAGCTTTTATCAGGCTGGGTTTCACCTTTGCGTAAGATGCCTAGATTAGCTAATCATTTAGCCTTTGGTAGAAGGTGAGGACCTGGCAAGTAACTCAGCTCCTGTTAAGAACTAATGCTGTCCTCCTGAAGAGTGAGATGTGTAAAAACAGGTTGTGTGGTTTAGAGTATTCCTTAAATAAGCAAGTAGTAAACTGCCTTCCACGTAGCTAATGGAAGTGCTCATTGCTTGGCAACACTAGCAAAGCTGAAAAGTACAGACCACACTAATCAACAGTGAGTGTAATTGTTTCCTTGCGTTGCCTCAGAAGCGTTGGGGGTCTCTGCAAGGCAGCTGTGTGCTGCTGGGCGAGGGATGCTGTTGTGCTGCCTGCAGTAAGCAGAGATGCTGATGGACGGGCCGGTTGGCTCCTTCCTCGCAGCAGAAGGTCATTGAATGTCCCTGGTGATTTTGTGGGGGTCTCAGAATGAAGCAATTAGTGATGGAGGAGAGTAATAGCTTGTCTTGCTCGCTTATCTCTCTCCTTGTAATGCAGCAGTTGTTCACTAGCCTTGACCCAGTGAGAAAAGTGACTGCATGTGAACAGTCCCGTCCAGCTAATGAATTAAAAAGCTAGTCTCTAAAAATAGAGCCTGATTCCTACTCTTTTATCTACTCGCTCTCCAAGATGGGAAAAAACACCACCGTTTTTGCCCTTTTATGGCTGTTTTCTTTTGTAGCACACACAGGTCTGGTTCTGAGAGCATCAAGCCAAAATACCCAGAGTGATGGAAACACTGCTTCAGCCACAAAAAAAAGCAGTGTGGATTTGAATTGGATACTCTCTTCTGGGGCTTTGAGCAAGCACCAACTTTTTGATCCAGTCCTTTTCAAGTAACTGCTTCAAATGTAAAGCTGCATAAAAGGATTGAGAGCCTGTGCATTGTTCTTCTCTTCATGTGTCTAGGTTCTGAATCGGTCTCAATTTAATAATTACACGCGGAGTGTTTAGGTTGCAAAGTCTATCTCCCTGAAGTTAGGAAGTGCCTGAGCCACGCTGCTTATGCAACCTTTAATTCGGTGGCTATGCTGCTCTTACCTAAGGTGCCAGAAGAGGCCTCTGGTGAAGCCAGGACTGGAACCCAGTTCTTCTGGGCCCCTTGTCAATGCCTGAAATTTAAGAGAGCATGCTTTTCTTCAGTATCAGATGATGTTCAATGATATCACATAATTAAAGGCTCTTATGTAATGAAGATGACATTTAATCTCATTAAATACTGTCAACTCTCCATCATGCAGGGAAATGGAGATCTAGGGTATCCTGGAGATCAGAGAGCTCAGTGGGAGCAGATAAGTGATTAAGCCTGGCTCCGTTAAGACTGATACTGTCTGAGATCGCTCTCTCATGTGGAAGATAGCTCCCTTCCAAGCCTGCTCGGGTCTCCCCACGTTGCCTTCCTGGTACCAGGCTTTAGAAAAACCCTCTCTAGTTAATATGTTGGACCCTAGCTGGCTGCTTAGGGGTTCTGCAGTCTGTGTGGTGTTGTGAAAGGGCATTAGAGGCATGACTCTGGATGCAAGCTGAACATCCACATGCAAGTTGAGAAGTTCCCTTGGAAACACAAGGATCAAGAGGCACGTTGAAGGAAAAAAAGAAAAGGAGGAGAAAAAGCAGACAAGTCAGCTGGCTTCCAGCGGGGCTTGTTAGTACTCCCATGCTGCCTGGTGCTAGGAACGTGTTGCGGAGGAGGCTACAGGTCGCCAGGGTGCAGCAGGGCTCATCGGCCAAGTTTGCATAGTGTAGTCCCAGGGTATAAACCTGTCTGGACCCAAGTCTCCTCAGCACAGGACTAGCTCCGTGTGCGTGTGTCTATGGTGTCAATCTGCAACCCCCCAGAGACCAGGCGGCAGCTGCACTTGACCAAACCCGGAGCGTAAGGACGGTTCTCAGTTGGTGCTGCGCACCATAGGCTGCAAAAGGCACTATGTCCAGCACTCGAGCCCTCTGTCTTCCAGGCATCGCCACCAGGATGTGTGTCAATAGCCAGAAGAGCGGGCAGAAACCAAGACCCTGTTACACTATGCGTTGTGTTCACACCTGTAATGAAAATGAGTCGCCCTCCCCGGAGAGCTCGTATGCCAAGTGGAGGAAGTAGCTCATTAGTCCAGTGTTCACTCATTCATTTATTTACACATTTTTCTTCCAGCATTGTTTTTCTGTGACTAACAAGCAATTATTTGAACCCTTGCCTTGTATGAGAATCGCAGCCCTTCAACTCATCCGCTGTTACGATCCACCTGCCTCTCTCATGGGTTTCGTGATTAGTCAGATGAGTTTAGATAGCGAGTTATGCAACCTTTATAAATAATGTGTTTTGAGCTTTGTGTTTTCAGTTCATTCTGAGCTATATATAAAAATGATGTCTTGTAAGTTGCTATGTTGTTTGCAACTATTGGGAAAGCAGTTTTGTCAGTGCATGGTTAAACAAAGTCATAGTAAAGCTTTTAAGTAAAATAGAAAATGTCGTGTTCTTTTCACTTTGTTTACAAGTTATTGCTACAGGTGTTGATGGAGAACATCTGCTTATAATCTTTTTTACAGAAAAAGACACAAGGTAAGACTCAGCTACACAGTAAGAATCAAGGACAGATATAAGCCAGTTAATATTTATAAATTTAGGAAAAAAGGTGGAAATAAAAGGAACTTCCTTGATTTTTTTTGTAATAGAATTGTACATACATTATTTATACAACATACATGATTCAATTGATTCTATGGAATCTGAAGAATCTAGTTCCCAATCTGAATGTCAGTAGTTTTGTTGCTGACAGGTGCCTGCTTGTCTGCTCTTAATAGATACGGACTAAAAACCTGTACGAACTGATAGATACCAAGTCTTTCATGTTAAGGCCAATGATTTGTACTGGGAAAACGATAACTGTCCTTTATGTGTGATACACATTTTAGATTACACATTTTAGATTACACTTGCTGTTTGGGTTTTGGACCCTGTTTTACCCAATTTTAAAGCAACAATTATAGCCATACATGGGAAACAATGAATTAATTGCTATGATGGGTTACACTGGAAACCCAATTCTTAGACATATGATTCATGTTGCTGGGAAGGAAAAAAGGAAAACAGAAAACAACCCACGGTGAACGACTGAATCGTTGTTCTGACTCTTGAGTCTAAGTGAAAAACTCCGCTGTAATAATTAGTTTCATTGGCTAGTTTAATAAAAATAGAAGAATCATTAAACTACGGAACACATATGGCATACACAAGTTCTGTTTTCTCCAGTGATGGTCCCATCTGTTTAGGGCTGAAAACCTTAAAATACGTCTCTAATAAATGCTCGTCCCTTCTAGTACATCCCATTCTGGCAACATTCTGAAGTTCTGATTTATTTTAAGAAAAATAGTTTTGAAATAAGAGATTTGTTTTAAGCCTGAATAACTGTTTTAGCCAAATTACGAGTGTGCAAAAATGAACTGCAGAGCTGGAATTTTGTCCAAATCATAACAAACACTGAAACTTGATGATTTTTGCAGATTTTGCAAATTCTCCTGAAATCATATTAATTGTCTGATGGTTTGAATATTAAATTGTATGATCCTTTTATAGAAACTTCGTAACAGCTGTAACAGCTGCAGCAATTTCATCATATGCAGAGGAGTGAGGCGGAGAACCTGGGAAGTGATTACCTTCCATCTTTCCCCCCTGCCTTTTTCCCTAAAGCAGTAACCCCGAACCAGCTCTTTCAGCACCTACCAGCCAACACAACCTAACCCATCTCGTTTCTCCTGGGTTTAGGACAGCCCTGTGCAACAGACTACTGCTTGCTGCTGACTTGGTTCTTTTTGTTGTTGTTCAGTATCAATGAGATTGCCAAAGTTGTAGTTGTTTGGATTTGTAAAAAATGAGCTTCTCTGCTTTGTTTGCCAACACTTGTCGGAAGAGCTGACTCCAGCTGCGTGACAGGCGCAGTGGGGACGAGAAGAGGTAGGAGAGCAGGAGGTCTAAGCTGGCCAGCTCTGAGGAGGGAGACTTCCTAATTCAAAGACAGACCCGGTGTGATGTGTCCCGCTGAGATCTGTGACCCAGGACCGAATTAAGACTTGGCATTGCCTCAAAGCGGGGAGGTGGGGCGGAGGAAGTGTGAGCTAATCAAGCCCCTGGCACTGGTGACGAGAGCAGGGATACAGCGTTTGGCAGCGCCTGGCCTCCTGCCATCCGAATGGCCATGCAGGTTCAGTCCAGAGGTCTAAGCACAGAGTCCAGTTTTGACAGGGGCCAGTGATGGGTGTTTGGAGAAAGGCTGGTGAGCACAGAGTAAGTCCAGCATCTCGGGTTCTCTGAAGAGCAGGGCAAGGATTTCCTCGCTGCGTGGTTGCCCTTGGACTGTCCTGCTCAGTAACTGCTGTGGGACCTGCATGCCAACAGCCACCGGTGGCAGCTGCAAGCTGCGGCATCCAGAGCTATCTGGGAACTCCCACAGGGCTTCTGGCTCAGCAGGAGCGCGGGCTGGATCCGTACGCGGGGTGACATCTGAAGGTAGATAAAGAGAAAATGATTGCCCTGACTCATAGGTGCCTCTTGTAATTTGAAATGGGAAGTGGAAATATAACCTGTTCTGATGGTCTGCTCCTGGAAGCTCACTGAACCAGAGATTTTCCAGATGACTCAGAGCATGATGGTTGTTGTCTGAGAACTGCTGTATCAAGGATTTGGCAGGATTATATAACAAGCAGTTGCCCTTCACCGCTGATAATGTGCCTTCTCTGCGAGATTTATGCTTACAATTAACCAGTTTTGAGGAACTGCAGTAAAACAAAACGGCAAGTGCCTGGAGGCATTTTCAGGATGCAGCTGAGCTCCTGCCCAGATCAGCCCTATTATTTCTTTGTGGACGTTGTGTTACAGTTGTTCAGGAAGAGAAGATAAAATTTCACTGCTAGCCTCATGCTGCCATCCCATTCCTTTGCAGTGGTCCCGTTTAAGTTGTGTTTAGCGTGGCGTACCTCACTCTAGTAAGAGCACTAAAACTAGTTGTGCAGAATGTACCTGTTTCTTCGCAGTCAAAATGGCTTGGGGGCAGAGAGTGATCTTTTGGCTTTTTGGGAGCTGGGCCAAAGCTGACTTCTTTTGTGTGCTTGAATTTTATTATGTCTCTTCCAGTGCCCCTCTTGGAAAAGTTTGTACGGGATTGAGCGTTGGTGAAAATTGTCAGTGTTTGTAGCTGGAGGTGAAGAAGATCCTTTCTATCCTCAAAAAAAGTGTTTGCATTCTCCCAGTTCAGAAAAAAAAAACAAACCCAGAAGAAACAGGAATGCTCCTTTTTGTTAATATCTGACGTGTTGTTCAGGATCACCTTTTGGAGAAGATACTTTCTTGTGGCAGGGAGTTCCAAGAGTATTTTCAGTCCTCAGAGCTGTGTTTGAGATCCTAACTGGGAACCGCACGTATTCGCTGACGTTCACGAAACAATAGATGAAGTGACCATAATGATTTTATTAAAACTGTAAGAGCCTCACCAGGAGCTTTTCTTGGTTCGCCCGTGAGCTCTTGAAGGAATGAGAGAATCTGCTTCATTCCTTCGTATTCATAATGGATTAGACCAGAAAGCTCTTGCTCTGTCTTACTGTAGAGAGCCAGTCTTTGCCACATGTGAATCTGGTACCTGAACGAGACTCAATGCATGTCTACCTTTATACACCAGGCTGGTAATATCCACCTCTGTTTCCATCACATCAGATACAAACGGTCCCTTAATAAGAATATCATTGTGTCAGGAGTAATCTGGGCAAGTCGCCAAGGCATAACACAGGCAGACCCAAGTTTCAGGACAGCTAGGGGGGTCAGTATTTCCACCACTTATACAAGTGCCAAAATTACAAGTGTAGATTAGTTTGGATCCACAGCAATGTTTGTATCCAGACATATCCCCCAAACATATTTGTAAGACCCACAAACACATTTCTAAGACCCTACGAACATCATCTGGGTCTTACACTGGCGTTACAGGATTATAACCCTTTTGCTTTCAAAAGAGTTATTCCAGATTTATCTGGAATCTGGGTTATTTTAAGAAGCGTTGTGTATTTGCAAAATAGTTTTAATACCTCAGGTTTGTTTCTGCTAAGCTTTCACTCTTGCTACCAATGCTTTGCGTAGGATTTTGTGAGAGAAACTACGTTTGTTTTAACAGTTAAATTTTTATAGCTGGAAGCAATTTTCTTTAGTGTAACGTTTCAGAAGCCCTTTACGGCTAGCAATATTTCATTGAATGCCTGAAGACTGAGACCTACTGCATGGCTTTATCATGTATAAAGCTTATTATCTGACATAATTTGGTGCATAGCAGGCTTATTTATTTAAAAGGTCACGCAATCATATTTCACCACTGGTAATGGCATTTTTATCCATTTAATAGGTTTATCCTAAAGCATATTTATTCTTAATGCATTCTATTCTGAAACCAGTTAATAACTTTAACTCTTCAGGCTCTTAACAGAATAGAGGAGACAGCATTTCGGAACAAGAATTTGACCAGCTGACCTAATCCAGGAGGACACAAGGTCTGCTATGGTGTTCCATGTGTCATCTCCTGATACAACTCGGCACCTTGAAGCATTAGGCCTTAAATCATCTTTCGACCTCCAAGTTCACCAGGGTGAGAAAACGATTGGGGGAAAAAACCACTGGGCTACATAGAGCTGCTGGAAGTCTGAAGCTGTCCTAGCCCTTAAACTGCCAGCTATCCTTTAGGTAGTTACAGGTAATAATTCTGGGGCCCAAAATATGTTTTGGTTTGTTCCCCAGAGAAATTTTACTGATTTGAATATAGTTGCCTTAGTTTTGCCTGGGTGTAAAAAGGCAGTCCTCTCTCTCGGGGTCAATGCACAGGGACCAGTGGCACCGGTAATGAAACGCTGTTTGTTTTCTACAATCTTGGGCTATTTAGGGCCCAGGTGCAGGTGGCATTTGACTCTGTTCATGACTGAGCTGAGTTTCCTCTGGGATTTTCCTTGTAAACTATGCCAGTAATCATAATAAGCTTGTGCTGCCTCAGAGGAGAGAAGCAAGGGCGATAGGCAAAACCTTGCAGGAGCTGTGGGTGTCATTTCTGACTTTGTGCCCCCTCCATAGGACCTGCAGAGTTTTCCCAAGATAAGGAGAAGGCATCATTTGCATCTCTGCTCTGCCCAGGACCGAGCTTCGTGTTTGTGTTACACTACATCCCTCCAAGGATTAACAGAGTTTACAAAGAGAAAAGCAAACTGGATTTATGTTTTTGGTGGCCTGGAGGGTTCAGAAGGGAAACGATGGAGCCGAGCTGCATGACTTCTGAAGCAATGGTTTCGATCCAACGACAGCAATGCCGCCACACCAGGGATGTCCTGGCCAGCACCATGCCACTGTCATGCAATGCCAACGTGATCGTTGGCAGCCTGCAGCTCAGCCAACATCCTCGTGAGCATCGGTGCTTTGAAATAAGATGCTCTGCAGGGCACTGTAATATAAGAGAGTTTGAAAAAGGCATAAGAAAATGCAGTCTTAGAAGGATGTTTGTTACAAAAGACACCAGATGGAGAAACGCAGCCTCTCTTGGAGAGGATTGGGTGGTGGGGAGGAGGGACTGGCAGCTGTCGGAGCAAAAGGCAGCAGTCGTCTGCTGAATGTGCCTTCAACACAACGCTGCTGAGGTCTTCTTTGAGACAGTACACTGTGTCGTTAGAAATCACCTGTAGTTAAGTCACGTAAGTCTTGGTGTTTCAGTGAAAGTAAAAGGTAGCTCTTTGTGCATCCTTAGCACGATCCGTTCTGCTTCTCTCCCAAAACCCGCAATTGGCCCAATCAGGCAATAAATATTATCATCTTTGTTTCATTAGCTGATGATTTTATTTCTGGATAAATAGATGACGCACCAGCAGATTAAGTAACTTAAGAGTACAAAAAGGAAAAGGTAGGCAGTGATATTACTGCCATATAATACAGGCTTAATTAATGCAAAATTAATGCTTTGTCTTTCTGGACTAAAGGTCGAAGTCCTCACCTTCCATTAAAATCTGCAGGGGTGGCTGAGGCTAGTTGTAATATGTTGCTACTGCGTGAGGTTATTTCCCATCATTTTCACCACCCTAGAAGGCCACGTGTATTATCAAATTATGTGAATAAAAAGCACACCTGCTATAACACTAAGGAAGAGGGAAAGGCAGAAGTATTACGTGCTTCAGGCCATAAACTGGCTGCTAAAGAGCTCAATTGGAAAGAAGGTTACTCTATGGGCAAGTCAGTCCATAGCTGTCTATTACGGGCTTTAATATCTTCCTCCAAGGCTCTGATACTTGGCACTGAGAGACGGGATGTGAGCGCGGGGCAGCGGTTTGTGTGCCAGTTCCTCGGTTTTGGTTATACTTAGCTCCGTGACTACACCGTGCCCAGTACCTAAGCTAGTGCCATTCGTGTCATGTAGGCATGCCCTTAATGGGTAGGCTTTAAATGATTCTAAATTTAGCTTTTGTTTCTTCCTAAAGTGTTCTGCACATATTCAGCCTATGAAGGGATGCGATGACAAGCTGAAGACCTCTGGGACCTCCTTATCAGGATTTCTCTTCAACAGAGAGGAAAAAAAAAATAAAAAGTGCAACAATCTGAAGAGTTAGATACATACATGGAATAGAAATGGAGAATAATTAGGGCAAGGGGTCAGAAAACACCGCGTAGGGCTTGACCCAAGCCAACTCTAATCGATAGAAAATTTTCCACTGGCTTCCAGAGGCTGAGATTAGTTAGATGAGTTATTGCTATTTATATAATTTAACGTAGGAAAGAAGTAGCGGTTATAGCTATCATTATAATGACTTTCAGAGGGCAATATTTAAGCCAGTAAGTGAAGATAGCAAGTAAATCTTTGTTTTAAAGAAGGTGGAAATGCAAGGATAGGTTTGATATCACTTGCCTCACCTAAGAGAAGTGTACTTGTATGAACTAGTTCCACCTGCAGTTGTGGAGCACAACTGAGGGTTTCAGAAGGATCTTGTCAAACAGACCGACCAGAAGGAAAAACAGTGACAGAGTATTTCATATGGGGGAGAATAACTTTAATTACATATGAACCATCATAAGCTGTAAATGACCAGGGAAGAGAACTTGGACTCACTGTAGATCTGTGCAAATGTCAGCGTTGTTCTGAGCATCAGTCGAAAGGACAAATAAGAAGTCAGGAATTTTTTCCTGAGATAATAAGGAATGAAGAAACAGAAAACATCAGGAGCTGTTGGGGCATGAAAAGATGCAGCTTCTTGGCTCTCTTCTTGTAAACAATTCTTTTCTCCTTGCAAAGTATACATTTGGGTATAAAATTAATATTACTGTAAATTTGCCAGGCACTCAGGAAATTCAACTCATCCAAAAGCAGACAAACACCTGCTGATGGAAACTCCTATGTTCCTGGCTGGTGTGTGGATGTTTACCAGGATTAGGAGGGCCTTTCCACAGGGACAGAAAGGTGCAGGCATTCTGTCCCGACCTGAGCAACCACCAGCATTTCATGCCTGAGGAAAAAGAGTCATCGGCCTCCACATACCTCTGGTGAGGTGGCCAGAGTGCATCCTGTCCCACCATCCAGCTATCAGCTGCGCTTAACAGTTAAGTCAGCATTAGTTGGTGCAACTCTGTTGAGCCGTCTCCCATCCAGAGGTAGGAGAGTCTGTAGCACAGGTGGGACTCACTCTGCAACCTCTGGAATTTAAACATGCAGTTTTAGTGGCTCCACATGTGTGGGGTGGGAGGAAAGAGGGGGAAATGTTTGTGTTCCTTCCCAGGGGTGGGAAGGGGGTTGTAGAAGCTTTCTGTCCCACTTTCTCTGCTTTTCCCCTCTTCTGCCCCTTCACTTGTCAATGCCTCAATTCAGTCTCTTCCCAGAACCACAAGTCTTCGGCAGAGAGCAGCACCCTCAGTAAATGAAGGCTGAAGGATTCAGAGGACTGACCAAACACAAGGACTCCCAATCACTCTTCAGGTAGTCATCCTAGTGCCCACCCATCCTTCGAGTTGGAGAGATGTCACGCCACTGTGAATGCCAGCAGTGCACTGCCTCTCCATAACGCCAGGATTTGTTTTGCCCTTCGTGGACGGGTGAACGACGTGGAGGGAATCACGTCTCCTCATGGGGATTGGGGAGTACCCACTGAGCATCACGTCTTGAAGGGAATGTTACTTGCAGCTCAGCAAGTAACACTAGAGCTTTAGCAGCCAAGCTAGGGTCAAAGAGAAGCCCTTCAAGAAGAAGCCCAAGCACCAAGACCTGGACAGCAACCAGAGCCACAGGTTATTATGCCAGGTGTTTCTTTGTGTGAGTTTGGAAGAGGTAGGTGGTAAGAGGCTCCAAGAAAAATTTGGCTCCCGTTTCGCAACCCATTGGCAGAGCGTTGTCTTCCCCCAAGTTACAGGGCAGAATAAAAACCCTGATGGTCTCTAAGATAGTTTTCTCCTCCAAACACTGAAGTGCCTCTACTATTGTGGCAGTCCATACCTTCGTGCTGACCAGCAGACCTGTAGCATAGGAGTAGACAGGGCCATTTCTGAGCACTTTTCCATTACGAACTCTGTGATGGGAGTTACACTGGTTGCACCATCCCGTGGCTACCCACGGCCAGCCCTACGTGCTGGACCTTCTCAGGAAACACACCTTTCGGCTTCCTCTGATGTTGCGGACAAGGATCCTGAGTGGAAGGCTGGGTGGTGGGCCCATTACNTACAGGGCAGAATAAAAACCCCAATGGTCTCTAAGATAGTTTTCTCCTCCAAACACTGAAGTGCCTCTACTATTGTGGCAGTCCATACCTTCGTGCTGACCAGCAGACCTGTAGCATAGGAGTAGACAGGGCCATTTCTGAGCACTTTTCCATTACGAACTCTGTGATGGGAGTTACACTGGTTGCACCATCCCGTGGCTACCCACGGCCAGCCCTACGTGCTGGACCTTCTCAGGAAACACACCTTTCGGCTTCCTCTGATGTTGCGGACAAGGATCCTGAGTGGAAGGCTGGGTGGTGGGCCCATTACTTGCTTTTGCCATTCTCCATCCCTACGAAAAGTGCTTGGCTCTTGCAATCCACATGTGTGTGGAGAGCCACCTCAGGGAAGGAACCAGAGAGGATGGAGAGTGGGAGCATAGGGAGCAGTCCAAGGTGATTAAGGAAGGGGTTGATCTGAGATATGAGAGGCGTGAAATAAAGGCATTCTTGAAGACAGGTGGGGGGTGTCTCCAGGGCTGCAAAGAGCAGCGCCAGTGGCAAGAGCAGGCTGAAACTGCTATAATGATGCCTGAGAGTGTCAAAAGCAGATGGTAGAAGATACTAGAGGCTGGAATCCCTCTGGGAGGGACAAAGGCCTGTCCTGGGAGTAAACAGAAGAGACTGAGATTGGGAGCAATAGCGTGATGGCCTCTCCCTATGGCATGCTACGAAGCTGTGTACATTGCCTTTCCCATTTGTCCTGCCAGGCAGGAGCAGCAGCATTTGCCCTTGCCCACAAAGGAAGTGGAGGAGCAGTCCTTCCCTTTGCTGACCACTCTCAGGAATGGAGTCCGTGGACCCGAAAAACCTGGAGCCTCCCTTGAGCACCACAGACTGCCTGCAGGCCAGGTGGACCTTTGGTCTGAGTGCCAGCGCCTGCATACTCATCTCTGAGTGCTTCNCTTTCCCATTTGTCCCGCCAGGCAGGAGCAGCAGCATTTGCCCTTGCCCACAAAGGAAGTGGAGGAGCAGTCCTTCCCTTTGCTGACCACTCTCAGGAATGGAGTCCGTGGACCCGAAAAACCTGGAGCCTCCCTTGAGCACCACAGACTGCCTGCAGGCCAGGTGGACCTTTGGTCTGAGTGCCAGCGCCTGCATACTCATCTCTGAGTGCTTCCACCACCGCCTGCAAATTGAAGTCTCCTGCCTTATCCAACAGCAAGAGCTCAAGTTTCTGTACGTTTTTCTCTGTACACAGTCTCAGTGAATGTCTAGGGTTGGTAACCCACTGGTTAGGAAATATTACACAAGCATCTGCTTTACTAAAATCCAAAAACTAAAACAAAAAAAAATCTCAGAGACAGAATGCATGCACAGAGAGGACTTGCTCTGCTGTTGTTCCTGATGTTCAGCTTGGTTTCCTAAGAGAATTTGATTTATACACTGTCTTCTCCTTTGAGTTGGTTGGCCAACTTCAGCTGCTGAGAGGTTTGACACGGCAGCACGGGCTAGTCTCAAATACATTAAATTTGCGCACAGTCCACGAAGACCAGCAGACGGGCGGAGGAACTATGTGGAGACCCAGCCAGGAGCCCTTAGGACGGCAAGGAAGGGTGGGACATCGTGCCCCATACCCGGCCGTGCCCAGGGCCGGCAGCACTGCTTGGCGACCAGTCCAGCAGGCAGGGGCTGTGTGAGAGAGCCAGCGGGCAATGTGGTAGGGCTTAGGAAATGTAGTCTGGAGTGGGTACGAGGAGAACTGGGAATATGGGGAGGACAAGAAGCTTTTGCTGTAGGAAATTGGGGCTGGGAGGCAGAGGGCCTGGAGATGGCGATGGGCACTGCCTGCGGACCAAGAGGAAAGCTGGATGCCTCCCGGCCACTTTGCCCCAGGCAGGAAAATTGGAACGCTCACTTGTTTATTTGAGAAGCGAGGAAGCTCACCCAAACTGACCCGTTTACCTCATTTGTGAAGAGAGGAAACTCATCCAAATTAGGAGGCGGTAAACTACATTTAGCTGCATTTAACCTCTGCTCGTTAACCTCATTTAACCCCACCGCCTCCTTCTCAGTCTGGAGGCCAAAACACACCATGAAGCGACACAGGGGCAGGGGCGGGGAAGGACAGAGCTTAATTCTGGGCCGTGCCACGTCATGGAGACCCCTTATTGTTGCTGTGGTGGGGTTTTCTTTGCGGGTTCCCGTCTGGGAGCGGGAGGTGGGGAGGGTGCGGACCCCCCCGGCGGGGA